>JANSTT010019866.1:0-49374 GCA_026745375.1 Platyura marginata
GGAAGGAACTCAAGCTCACCGGTGAGCCAAGTGTCCGACAAAGGGGTATACATATGCTGTCCACACAAGGGTTAAGGATCTCAAATTAGGGTAGTAAATTAAATGCATTTAAAATTGTATATAGTTTGGTTCGGAATCCACCTTAAAAACGGTAACACAATTTTAAAAGGAAATAATTAATTAATAATTATAGTACTTTCTTACTTATACATACATTTATGTATATATGAATGTATAAAATTATGTCTATAACTATGCTATTTATACAAAGTACAGGCTTTATCTAATTATTATACTACCCGCATAATAGCGGAAGCTGAAAAAGCAATATGAATTTTAAATGAACTATAATTTTAGCAATTTATTCTCTTTATATGTATTGATTTAATCTTTAATATGAGTATTTAATAACATAATTTTAAATTCAATTATCTCTATTTGCATTTTTTGAAATGCTACTGATGCATAATAATTCAAAATGTATGTTCAATAAAATATTTCAATCATTTTTTCCGCCGGATTGTATGAATTCTATGTACTGTACAATTGTACATACACATACATTTCATTCAATAAATTACCTGAAATTTTATATTTTTTAAATTTTTTGTTATTCAATTTTTCGTTGAACTCTTTTGCATAATTTTTATTATTATTTTAATTGAATAATTTTTTATTTTTGTTTTGTTTATTAACGGAAAATCAAATCAAATGCTATGTCTATTTGTATTCGAAAAAAAAAACTGTTTTTCAATTTATTTTAATTTGTAGGTCTAGGGTATATATAGCCAGCAGAGATTTTTTGCTTCCGGATAATTTCATTATATTTTTGCTTATAAAGATTTTGATACTTTTTGTTGGAAACATTTAATATTGGTTAAAACTTAAAAATGAATAGAATTTACAACGTTTTTACTTTAATATTTTTTTATCCCGACAACGAAATATGAGTATGGAAAAAATTATGCCATTTTTCGTAATTTCAGTGTAATACGATTTGGTAAAAATGAAATACCTCTAGAATCTGAATTTATCTTGATGTTTTTAGTAACCTTTATCGTGATTGATTATCGTGAAATGAAACAACGAAATGTATTTTACAAAGATGTAAGTAGTTATGTGCGGTTAGAAGGTTTTTCGTTTTTTCCTAAAAAATCAAGTGTATTTTTGGCGCCCGAGCACTGACTGTCACTGTCAAAATACAATGGAGAAGTGTATTAATTATCAGACGAAATTGATGATTATATTTTTTTTATATGAGTATAGAAATTATTTTCCTTTTAAAAAAAATAAAATCGAGAAACTTTTTTTAATTTTAGAGTGTACATTGTACAATGTACTGTACACTTCTATTTATAGTTAAAATTCCGAAATTTTGTTTGTCATCCTTTTACCTTTACCAACAACATCAGATATAAAGAATAAAATACCAAAAGTGTGCAATATGATGACTATCATATTCACACAAAACAAATAGTGATATTTATTTTTATTTTTTTTTTCGGAAAAATAAAATCTTTTGTAATTGGTAAAGCTCATGAAAAATCAACCACAATAAAAGGCATACATCCATATTTACACCACGTTCGTATCCACATTCGTTTCAACATCGACAATGATATAAGTTCGTATACAAAAGCTCACTAGAACTAATGTATTATTTCCCCTTTTTCAGCCAAAAAATAAATAAAATATGAATGGTCCCTTCAAAAGCAAATATTTGCAATGCCAAAATAAAATTGAAATACAACCAGACATTTCCTGTTTTTCGAAAAATCGAAAACTTCTGTTGGAATTTCTGGTGCTCGATTTAAATGTGTGTACTACTATGATAGTACGTACTTGTATTAAATAGGATGTTGCAGAGTAATTAATAAACTATATAAATGGTAGCCCCAGTTAGCCAAAACCAATACACAGCGTGTGGTTTGATGTAGCGATAAATAAGTGTGGTACAAATCGGGAATTTAACAAATTTCCGGATTTTCCTAAATGGATCCGTCTAAATAGATTTGTAAATTTGGAATAGATTAAATGAGTTTAAATTAAACATTGTGAGAGAAATATTTGACATAACCAGAACCACGTGCTATATCGAAAGATAATTTTTAATTCAAACAAATAAATAATTATTAGGTTATATAATACATAATATATATGTACAATGTACATATGTATGTATATTAGGGTGTTGTGAATTTAGAATTGTTTAGAAATTTTAAGGCAGAGGTTGAAAACTTATTTTAAATGCTATAAAATAGTCAATAATAAAATTTAGTTAAAGATTATTCAGCTGAAGCAAATGAATACATATGGTACCTACGAAGAATTTAATATTTTTGTAGTAGTTCTATCTAAAGTAGCATAAATATGTATATCAATAGATTAAAATTTATAATAATTATATCAATTGTTAAAGAAATGCTGTCATACCTCATGACTCCATTTGACATATCGCTCACATATTGCAAAAATGAGATATCTTGAAAAAGGTAAATATTGAGATAAGAAGGTTTTAAGTTTTCAAATTAATACCAAAATGCAGTTTTTATTGATAAATCAATAGCGATATAGAATATTTTACTAACTGTGATCAAATTTCTGAAGATATTTTATTTTTGCACAAAAAAACTATTAAATTTCTGAAGATATCTTCAAAAACTTAATATATATTTAATATTTTAATGTTGTCCAACTTGCTTTTATATAGGTTATAACGTGCAATAATGGTACTTCGACATTTTATTTAAAATCGTATTTTTTTTTTGATTTTTTCCTAATATGAAATAAAATTGTTGTATTTTTGAACCTTATTCAAAGAAAATCTTAAAATCATAAAATTTCAAGATATCTCATTTTTGCAATATGTGAGCGATATGTATTTACAATATTATCTTAGAAAACAACATAAAATAGTGTGCACGAAATAAATGTCGCTACTTATGCGGCTCGTAAAATATGCACAGACATTTTTCTCAACACTTTTTTGATAGAATTTTCTATTTTTTGAAATTCTATCTTGACCGTTCTATATAATTACTAATAGTTCGTATATTTATTTTTAATAATATATATACGACTTGTTTCGATCATTATCACCGTCCATAGTTAGCTATTTATGAACTGAATTTTTTTTTTTTTTTGACATGCGCAGACATGTTAATTGCACTAATTTTTTTTTCTTTAGCTTTAGAGCATTGCATTGTTATTAATCTTAATCAGTCAACCAAATGGTTTTATTTGCGAAAAGTCAAAAATGACATCGAACGTAAGTAGTTTGCGCGAAAATATATTTGTACTGTGCTTAAATATCCTTAAAATATCAACCAAAAATATAGCCCAAAGAGCTGGAAAAAGTGTTTGAACGGTCCAGAAACTGTTAAAATCAATTAAAGCTGGCTCGAATGAAAATAAAATCGAAAAAAGGCGAAGAAAGGAAGGTGTAGAAAATCGGCAGGTTGAGCAAAAAGGCTTATAAAGTGAATCCATGTGTTTCAGTACGAGATGTAGCCAAAAAACACGGAGTGTCACTTCCTCACTTGTGCAAAAAATCAAAAAGAACAATTGGCTAAAATCATTTAAAAACACAAAACGGAGTAAACACAGTAGCCTGATTTGGAAACTTGCCATTACTCCAAGAAGACCTTGGAATGGTACACCCAAAATTGGTAATTCCAAAATTCCATGGTAATTTTGTAGAAACACAATGTATCCTCCTAATTGCCCAGAACTAAGATCAATTGAGAAATATTGGTCACACATTAAACAAAAATTAAAAAAAAGTGCATTTACCACAGAATATTGAAGATTTTAAAAAATACAACCAAAAAGGTCAATAACACCACTGTACAAAAACTAATGTGCCATTTAAAACGAAACATTAGGAAGTTTTATGAAAATAAGGACATTTAATTTAGAATTTTTTTTTTATTTATCTAAAAATTTTAAATTTTTTAATAAACATATTGGATTAATTGAACATTTTTAATAATGTGTATTTTATTATCTTCTAAATAGATGATATTTCTTTCGTGCACACTCTTTATGCATGTACAATGTACATACTTATGTATGTATGTATTTCTGAAAATATGCGAAAATATGTTAGAAATGCATCTTATTCTTAGCACTTGTCTTAGCTTATATAGAATGATTCTAAAAATACTTTTATAACACCTTTGAAAATATTATAAGTATGTAATTTGAGTATTTTAAAAATGATTTGAAAATGTTTACATTAATCTAAGTAAATAGTAAATGATTGAGAGTAAATAAACTCACATCATTATCACGCAATTAGTCGAACATAAATTAGATATACTTTTGGCGTTTATAAATAATTTTGTACGGAGCGCAGGTTAAGTTTAGGAACAACGAACAAACATAATTCAATCACCGCCACCATGTTGTATATTTTTTTCTATCTCACAGTATTTCAAAATTAAACTCACTAAATCTTCTAAATAATGAATTTGTTTGGCAGGTTACTTGTTAAATTGAAATTGATTGATTAATGTAAATAATGTAAAATACGTGTAAACATGTCTATTAGTAGAAAAAGAAAAAAAAAATTATCGAAAATATTTTTTTAATCAATTTGTTCGCTATTCGTAAAGTTAGTATTGATTTTTTTGTTCGTTTTACACCATCCTATGTACGTACTCGTACATACATACATATATACTTAAATATTTATAAATAAGATTAAAAATATATCAATTTGTTATAGTTTTTTACTGAGGGTACCTACCTACATATAAAATATAATGAACATCGATCATTGAATATGTCTAACTAAATTTTTTATGTTACAACTAACGTTTTTTTAATTTGAAACGTTTGTATTGAATAAAAAAATCAAAATTTTCATTCGACTTAAAAAACTTTGAGAATATAGCATTTAGCATTTAAGTCGACTCTTTATACTCACCCTAGTACCATATAGAGTAGAAATAGTATTAATGTACATCGGGCACATATTCATATTTCATATGAAGCTCAAGTATCAAGTTTTCATTGGCTGCTTTAGGAATTCGATAAATTGAAAACCATTCAAACTCAACTGTAAATTCATTAAAGACCATTCAAATTCAACTTCTTAAATGTGACAGTTGAATTATTTTTAAATATAGTTTCTTTTTAATAATTGAAAATATAACGTTTTTATTAGATTTGGAACGTTACCCTACTTTTTGAATGGGTTCCTTGTCTCAGAAAACGTGACATTTTTTTTAAACCTAACATCCGCGTTATACGAGGGCTACCTGTATTCGAACCAATAGAGTGGTTTCTTTTACAAATGGAATCACAACCCGTATCTGTTCGTACAGTGAGAGAAAATGACAGTCTGACAATCTGTAACGGATTGATTGTCTCTACATGGTAAATTCACTCATGTGTTTAATTCGCGACAATTTACCGAAAAACAATTCACTGAAACACAATTTACCGAAAAACAATTCATGATGAGATAATGGGTGGGGGGAGTTTGATTAACACATTTTCTTTTAATTTTCTTATAACATTTGACCAAACACAATTCACCACCACACCAATCCATCGAAATTTTTTTTTAATTTTTTTTATCACATTTGACTAAATACATTTTTGCGCAAAAATGAGCCTAAATCAATTTGTGTTACACTTTCGTTGGTTTGGTGGCATATTATTCAAATTTTTTCCAAATACATATGGCACAAATATTGTCACCTATATATAAACTGTTACAAACGGATCAAAAGTTTTGTTCGAATGAGGAATGTTAATCAGCATTCGAATTAGCAAGGAGAATAATAACCAAAATTACCGGTCAAATTGGATTGTGATGCGGCAATGAATGGCATTGGAGCAGCAATGTTTCATGTTTATGAAGATCGCACGGAGCGACCAATAGCATTTGCTTCTAGAGTTTTATCAAAGGAGGAGCGCAATTATTCTGCAACAGATAAGGAATCACTAGAAATTTACTTCGGCGTTAAGAAATTTTCGCATTATTTGTTAGGACGACGTTGTATATTACAGACGGACCATAAACCGCTTGTCTCTATATTTGGGACAAAGAAAGGTATTCCAGTGATAACCGCTGGGCGTTTACAACGTTGGTCTACGTATTTATGAAATTTTAATTTTAAAATCAATTACATTAGTGGAAAATTAAACGTGAATGCAGATTTTCTATCTTGTTTTCCAGTTGATCTGTTCTGCTCATCAGATGAAGAGGAAAAAGCATACTTTAGTTTTTTAATAAAAAGGTAATAATTGATTTGAAAGTAATTAAAATAGAATCAAATAACAAATAACTTTTTTATTCAAAAGCAGATAAGCTGACTGTGGAAAATGAAGTTTTATTGTGGGGATATTGTGTTATTATTCCACAAAAATTCCAAAATCATTTGTTATCAATACTTCATACGACAAATTCTGATTTAGTTAAAGTGAAGGTGAGAGCAAGGTCGTACATTTGGTGGCCTCTTTTGGATAAAGACATAGAAGGAAATTTACGAGTTTGTGAACAATGTCTGAGAAATGTTCCCAACCCTGTCAAGGTTCCAACATGGAAGATTTGCACCCACATGATACAGCGAATACAAATCGATTTTTTGGGGCCTTTAAAGACAAAAATGTACCTCGTCAGTTTAGACAGTTTTTCTAAATGGGCTGAGGTTTACAAAATGAATAGTATCACTGTGAAGGAAACAGTAGAGAAACTTCGTGAATTTTGTGCAATATTCGGTATAGCTATAAGCTAATTGTGTCCGACAATTTGAGTTTAGTGAATTCAGCTAGAAACAAAATTAAAAACATAACTAGTGCACACTATAATTAATCCAAATTAAAATGGAGCAGCTGAAAATTCCGTGTAATCTTTTAAAAATTTCACGTACCTACAAAGCACTATCAAATACAAATACTGACTACAAATGCAATACCTATAGAAGCTCCTGGAAATTATTTCTCTGCAACTGAGTGACCAAAATTTTTATTGGATTTTTTTGCTACAAAACTTTCAATTCGTAGAGAAAATACGAAAAAACGCGAAAAAAGTTTCTAGATGAAACCAAAGCTTCTCTTTTACATTTTATTATACACTATACAGTAGGGAAGCAAAAATTTACCTATGCTAAATGCTACTGTCCATTCCCAGATAATTCAACAAAGTTAAAACAAACCGAATTTTTGATAGTGGACAGATAAAAATTAAAAATAAAGTAAAAAAGAGTAATAGTTTTTAATAGTGGTGAACGAGGATTCGAAATTTTAACAAATGTATGTAGCAGATTTGTTTAAATGGCAAATTTTGTAGATGGCAAGGTTGTGTTAGATGACACATCTTAGGTGCGCCATCTTGTACTACAGGCATATAAATATGCTATATATTGCTCAGTCGGCAATGTAGATTTCTGGGGATTTCCCTTTTACAATAAGACTTCTCATGACATAATTTTTTGTAATTTCAAAATTAGATATAATTCTAAGCGGATTCTAACATATTCTGTGTATTCACATTTTTATCTTTCGAATGAATATTTTCTTTTAAATAGTTTTTTGTCACCTCTAAAATTTTGTAAATGTGGATTGAGGCCTATTCAAACTAGGTCATCGATATACATATAACGTACATTGTACAGTAAACACATATACATATATATGTACAACATATATAATAATACATAATATTTATAAGTTACATAAGTTAAATAAAAACACAGGCTAAGGAAAAATCAAGCAATAATGATAACCAATTTCAAAATTCCTATTAAACAAACAAAACAAAAATGCTAAACACGGTAACATGGATAAACAATTGGTGTGCGATTTTTTCTAAGAAATGCAAAAATTGATAGAAATATTGTTCTAATATCTATAAAAATAGACATTGTCACACGCACAAATCGTATTTTAAGTTAAAAATCTACAACAAAAAAAACAAGTAAACGAAACTGTTCGAGTTTACGAGAGTTGCGTGTTCGAATTTTTGCTATAAGTAAAATTATGTTCGACTTTTCGAGGTTTTCGAGTTTTCGAGATTCTACTGTATATATAGATTGATTATAATGTTTGTTATTGGATTCTGTAAAGAAAAAATAAATAAATAAAACTAAAATGTTTAACTTCTTAAAATCAATGTACATTTTATAGGATAAAATATTATTGTTACAATAATTTTCACATAATTTATTTTTTTGTTTTATCACACTAATTATACAATTTGTCTGTATTAATAAATTAATATTTTAATTCAAAGTATTTAAATATACATACAATACAATTTTTGTAGATAATAATAATAATTTTTTAATATAACTATTAAATTTCTTTCTTTTTTAGTCCAACTTAAATTTGTTTTAATTATTTTTTATTTTCATTTATTATTTAAAGTGAAGCACAGGCACGAATCGGTTTATAGGAAATGTTATCAAATACTTTCGAAATATTTCTTTTTAAATGCGATTGAAAGAACAAATTTAAATCTCCCTTTTTTTCTCTTTGTTTGTATTTTTTCATTTTCTTTAAATTTACAATATTTGTTATTATTTATAATTATTTATAATGACTACTAACATTTGTAATGATCACTAAAATCAACGTGGCCTCAATATGCTGTTGCCGCGCCATGATGCACTAAATGATGATGGTGACTAAAATGATTAAGGTGATTCATTGCATCACCGGATGGCGGTGCAGATGTGTGATACCAATCATTTGGATGCTGTGAATGATGATATAGGAGGTGATGATTATGATGACCAACAATCATTGGCGAATTGGATGTGGGCGTGGTTTGATGTGGTCCCAGGAATGTCGATGGTGTCGTTGTTGGCATACCACCAGATGGCAGGGATTTATTATTACTATGTTCCGATTTTATTGAAAGGGGTGTATGCGATTTTGATAAAATATTATCGGTTAATCGAGATGGTGGTGTCTGGGCACCACCAGTTATTACACTTGAGGAACTTGAATCTTCTTCACCATCACTTTCATATGTGTGCGTGGGAGATTTTTCACCAATGCTTCCGTGTATCTAAGAAGAAATTTTTATTTAAAAAAATTCAATTACCTACATTACAGACAAGTATATATACTTATTTGTCTGTGCGTACATTAAAATAAAAAATAATCAATACCTTCATATGTTTGCGCAATGAAGATGGATGTGTGTATGATTTATCACATCCATTCACACGACAATTGTACGGTTTATCTGAAGTGTGAACGTGTGAGTGCTTTTTCCTGTCTGATGAATTGGCAAACCTTCGATCGCATCCTTCGTGTTCACACTTAAATGGTTTTTCACCTAAAATGGAAAAGCAATATATCAATAAAGATAGTTTTATGATGGCCCTTTAAGCAAATATATATATATGAATGTGACTTCTTGGTCAGAATATCATAAAACCATTTAAAGCATAACATTGTTAAGTTATATTGGAGTTTAAAAGTCAAGGATAGGGACCTATTGAAAATAAAAAGTGGTTTAGAATGGATAGGTATACGTTATTTAAAATTAAATTCTCAGTATAGATTGATGTTCATGTATAGAAAGTTATATCCAGTGGCGTACTATAAGGATAATTGCATTTTCAAAAATTTCTAGCATTTCAAATAATTACTGAATTTTGCAATCAAGTTATCCTTATATTCATATAATTTATCTCTTTAGCATATTTTGGTCTTAAGTTGCATACAACATAAATATATATTTAGGAGACATACAATAAAGAATAAATAAAAAAATAAATAAAGTTTAAGATTTAATTGAAAAAAAAATGTAAGGCTCTAAAACAATATTTTTTTATAATATGATGTATATTCTCTCTTTACTTAAAATTTGTCTACTTTCTAGTATGCATTTGAAAGGTTTAAATAATTTCGCTCATTGGAGAATTTAAAAAAAAAATGACGTTTTTTATTAATAGAATAGCATAGAAATAAATGGGGAGAAAACCTTTGAGTTGAAATGGAACCTAACTACATACTCACACTTATATATTTTGGAAGCGTTAAACCAACAAAAGAACAAAACGGAGAAGGAACACTTAGGAAGAGCCATAGAGCTCAAATGTATTCTATTTAATATTTCATTTCAAAAATAACTATTTCTGAAAACTAAAATTGGACCTGGCGTGATATGACTACTGAATACAAATCCGACACGAAAATTTTTAGAACTGTCAGAAATTTAAGATCGCATATTACTTACTTTTTTGTGATCGAAAATTGAAATTTTTTTGTAAAAGTTGGTTTTTTTTGTTGATAATGACATTTAAATTGATTTTCTTAGTAAATCAAATAAAGGATCTCTAAAAAAATTTTACCTAATGCAAATGTGCGTCAGAAATTCAAAGATTTTTAAAGATCTTGGTCGGAATATAATAAATGTGCAAAGTCCTCCCGTCAAAGATGTGTAAGGATGGAAAAAAGTATGGATAGTTTTAGGGCGCCCGCCCTCACTCTACACTAACTAACTACATATGTACGATATTGTAAGTGAACCGCTAATGGAATCTCCAAAATCAAGTGGCGCCGATCGCACGGTATTGTCCAATTTAAAGAGAAAGCAATGTCAATGAAAAGGGAATGCGGCAATTTTTGTGGATGCTAAATACCTTGTAATTACATTTTCCACCATTTATTGAGTAATGTTGACGCAGTGCGGGCATATTATCTAGATAGGAATTGTTTCACCACCAAACATTTCTTTTAAAATTCCCTCATATATAAATGTACTACAATGTCCATCCCTGCAAACCCTAAACATTAACTTCAATAATTCATTATATGGCAATAAACCGTGTTGACTTTGCAAACTGTTCCATTCTTAAGTATATATTTTAAGGCTTCGACACAGTCTTATATTAGGTATATATGTACATCAGACTTCAAGTTCAATGCCATATATTTTATAAACTGTTTTTTTTTTTTTTTTTTTGGTTAAAAGTCGAAAAAACCTTAAGGCAATAAATCATTTCGAGCAAAGGTCCAGAAATTATTGGAATTTTTTCCGGAATTCTTCTACCTAAACCATAAATATATTGCAATATTATACAGTTTTGTTAAGTTTTATGATTTTTTTGTTTGAATTCGTAGAAGATGTGTGTATGTTTATGTCTATGTGTAATTTATTTTTAAATTTCTTTAAAAATAATAAATAAAATAATTTATTAAAATTAGGCCAAAACGTCAAGGGATTTCTCTCAGGATAAGACTTCCCAACAAGCATAATAACAACAACAACAACAATCAATCGAAATAGTAACAACAATAGATGTCATTAATTATAAATATTATATTTTATTCCTGTACGTACATATTAATATTTGTGTGTATTATTCGGGCTATAAAGAGATTCTAAGGTACCATTTTACAATGTTGAGTGCCTTAAGGGAAAAACTATTTTTTTTTTTTGAAAAAAAATTGTCAAATCATTTAAGAATAATTTATTGCCTTTAATCGCTTAATATATTTTTAAATATAAAAGCATAACCAATGAATTTATAATATTTTATTTATAATACCTACCTTGGGCCGTTAAATTTTAAATAAAATTTTAAAACCAAAAATCATAAAAATATACCTAAAAAAAAGAGAAATTTTTTAAAATTCCATTGTTTTTTATGTATGGACGCACAAAAAAAAAGAAATACAACAAAATAGAGAAGAAGAAAAAAAACTATAGAAAAACACAAACATAGACAAAAAAAAATGTCAGATGCTCAGAAATCTTTTTGTATTTTATTTCAAGTGGAAAACGTTGGTTTTATTGTTTGGTGGGCGTTGGATATTGATTACAAAAAGGGAAGAGAAAGGTTACACATTTAAATGCTTTAGGTTTTAGGTATTCACATGAGAAGGGTTGATTTTTCATGGTTTATTAATCAATTTTTGGTTTATCTCTTGTATGTATATTATTTTTAATTATAAATTTCTGACTACACATACCTGTCAAAAATTATTGTAGACTGTAGAGTATATAATTTAAAGAATTACATTATTACAAAAGTATTTATTATAGATAAATAAATAAATATTTTAATAAATGTTGGCAGGATATAATAAACACCATAATTTATTTGAAAAAGACTTTTAGCCTAATTTATAGGTCGCATTATATTATTGAGACTCAATGTAAATGTAGATTTAGAAACTGTAGGGACCTGGATAGTAGGGTCATTTAAGAAGAGAATAAAAAAACATTTAATAATTTGCCTCTTAGTAGTACAACTTTTCTATATTATATTAGTCATAATTAGTGTAATACTTATTATTTATTATTTTAACCCATTTGTGCCCAGAACTTTTTTTTTTGTAGCAGGGTTAAATCCATTAAAATTTACATAGTGCATTTCAATAAAGATGTAAAGGAATTTGTCATTAGGTCGTTTTCGACCCTTTGGGCACAAATGGATTAAAGCTTGCAATAAAAAAGTATTCATATTTTTTTTTTGTTGGCTTCGCTCGCAATATTTTTCAGAAAAAATCGGTAAATTAAAAAAATTTCGTATTTTGAAGACATTTTATTTAGACTTTGCGAAATATTGAAAATTAGTATCTCCTCTTGCAATGAAATATTAATTGACCTACTTACATATTATTTTAAATTTCGATGAACACTCCAAGTAAGTATAAGTAATTTCATTTGAGTTCTTACCGTTCTAACTTTAAAAATAGTCAAACATTTTACCATTAAACATTTAAAACAAACCTCCACCTAATCCGAAACTAAATTCTAAATATGCTCATGATACTATCAATCAGTTTTTAGCAATAAAAATAAGTGTAATCAAACAGTAATTATGTATTTGTAAATTTGAATTTATTTACGTGATCCTAACAAAACTTGGAATGGACAAAAAGTTAATATTAATTCAATCAAAATAAAAATTAATTTTCAATTTGGGTTCAGTGAATGTATGTAAAACTTAACAATTGCTAAATAATAAGCAGACAAAATCGTGAAGTTACCATATCGATGTTCATATATCTTTAAATAGCCGGAGGAAGTATATTTTAGAATCTATTCGGAATTATTTTTTCAAATATCGTCACTCTAAGTCTAAGAGATCAAATACAGGGATTGAGATAATGTTTATGAAGATAATAGCGTTCGGAGTATTTTCCACACTTACAAAAAACCCATATTTCGACAATAGCTAACATTTATAGTATAATGATCCAGATCTTCTACTGTTGAAATATTTGGAATTTGAAATTAATCGAAGAATGAATCGAAGAACTTAATTGCCAATTCATAATTCTAAAATCTATAATCTAAGTATGTCTATGGTAAGTATGTGGTTAAGATCTATCAATTAAAAACTTAAATCACTGTTATTGTCAAAGATTTCCGAAATATAAATAAAACGCAAATCTAAGGCAAATTCCACTCATTTATGAAGATCAAATTTGCAAAAATAATATTTTCTGTTCGAGACGAATTCATCAAGCATAAATTTGTAATGGTTTTATTATGACTCATTATTTGCATAGTATCGAAATTATTTTCGATCTGGGCTTGTCGACATTGAACCGAAAAAACTACATTGCATAGGATTTCTAGATAGTTGACCAACTGATATCTAGATTTTGTAAACAATTATTTCTAACAAGTTACTGTGGATATATTTTGATTAGAGATTAGAGGTACCTAGTTATAATTTCATGGTATGCTTTCCACTAACTTTTGTTCTTGGGGAGTAAAATGTTTCGTGGCCCATATCTAAAATTAAAATAGAATTTAATCGAAATGTATAAAAAACCTGAAAAAATGAAAATAAAATAAACCTTTCGGTTAAAATAGAATTCCAATGACAAACAAACTTTTTTGATATTTGCTCATATACCTAAGTATGTACATGTACAATGTATATATATGTACATTGGAGGTGCATATGTATGTACAAACTTATATATTCATAATTATAAAACGCATCAAAATAAAATAGAAAATGCAGATATTCTCATAATACTAAAAGTATACACAAACAAACATACCTACCTTCATCACTAACTATATGATGTAGGTATGCATCTATGTATGTATGTACATATGTATGTATGTACCTACAAATAGCCGTTCTATACCATTTTCTTTCTACCTAACTAAATAAAAATATAGAATAGCATGTTGTTCAAAAATTGTCTGTCCATATTTTTTATGCTTCAGTGTTTTTTTCGTTTTACGTATAATTTACATAATTCCATAAATACCTGTACGAGTCAGAAACAAAAAAAAAAAAAAAAACAAAAAAATGAAAACAAAAAAAAAACAATTTTTTTTTTTAAATAGCCTCAGGTGCGGGAAACTTATTTCGAATTAAACGGACCAAGATGTCAAAATTATGACAAGCTATAAGGAATCTTGTATATTTAGCAATGTGAATAGAATGTTAAACGTCAATTTTGCTTTCATGTTATGATAAATTATCTGTGAAAGATACTGTTCCAGGTATTGTTTTATATTTGTAAATAATAATTATCAACTA
Organism: Platyura marginata; assembly: GCA_026745375.1. NCBI lineage: Eukaryota > Metazoa > Arthropoda > Insecta > Diptera > Keroplatidae > Platyura > Platyura marginata. The sequence goes on from JANSTT010019866.1 coordinate 14,487, forward strand.
TTTTTGTACATGTATAGGTGTATATTAGATAGGTATTGTATACGATGTATGATGGTATAATTAATGATGATAGATTCTTAATAAAGGCGACAACGACAAAGAAGAAGGATGAATACTTTAAAAATTAGAGTTTAAATAAATGAAGATAGTACGTAATGTTCATTTTGGGAAATTGTGTTTTCCTCCATGTATGTAGGTATAAAGAAATATTTTTGAGAAGGACAATTATTTATAAAAAACTGAAAAAACTCAATTAAAAAAAAATAATTCTAAGAACATACTACCAGAACAACACAAGATGATTGTGAGTGAGGTGGGTATGGGTGAATATTTGTATTTGCCTATTTGGTAAATCAAATTGATGATCAACCTTATAACCAGCCATTCTAGAGATAGACATTTATGTCACGAGGGTAAATTGTGCCCGACTACAAAGTAAGCTATCATTCCCCTCCCAGCATTAAATTGAATAATAATAAGATCTTAACACAACACACAACACACATACATATCTATATGTAGGCTGGGTGGCCTAAGGAAAATATCGTTTTAAAATTTGAACTGTTCGATTATCCCTTCTGTTCAATAAGAATTCAAACAAAATATATATCTAATGGTGTCAGAGTTTGATAATAAACTAAAGACCTTGCGAACTAACAAACATAATACTCGTACGTAAACGTGTTAGAACAGTGTCGCACCCGGTTGCAGCTACTGTTAATCATAAAAACCCTGAATGCGCAAGCGTAATGTACATGTGGTTTTTTTTAAACATATTGGTAAATGAGTTAAATGTTTTTGATTACACTGAAACCTCTACCCGTATCATTTTTCAATTCATAAGGTATTTCTGAGTAGTATTTTTTCCTTTTATATCGTACGTTTTTTTTTGTTTATTTCTTCTTCTCTTCCAAAATATTTTATACATACATATATACATCTCTTTAAGAAAATAAGGTAAAAAGGATTGGCATATGGCATTTTGCAATACAGTTCTCTGTTCATCCTTATAAGTAATATGATAGTCTGAGAAACCACAACAACAATCATGTCACTATTTGTGATATTATAAGTCAAGTGGATAAAAGCATAAATTCGAATATACATATTTTAATTAAATTTTGAATAATAAAATCTTTATTATATAAAGGTAGATTTGTCTGACACCATTTAATTGCTTTTTCATACATTAATTATAAATGAAGACGTAGTGTCACTTAAAGATCATAATAAATAATAAATATCAAAGTTATCAAAAAAATATCAAGTGTTGCCTTTCTAGTTCATTTTTCAATAGATCACTACAAACAGTATTAATGATGATAAAGATAAAAATCTTATAAAAGACATCAATCGAAATTAATTTCTTTAAATTATCATTTAACTCAGTGGTTTCCAAACTTTAAATTTCTGATTATTTAAGCTACATTTTAGATTTTTCCTTTGCTTAGTTCAATTTATTTATGATATACAAAGATTGGGTGAAATTATTTTTGAAACAATTAACAAAAAACAATCAGAATATTTGGCTCTAATAACAATAGGAAGAGCTTAATTTAGATTCTAAGACAGAACTACTTAATAAGATATAAATATTTCAGCGCTCTAAGTTTTATATATAATGTTCGTCATACAGAATCTAATTCTAATCTAATTTTTTTACGAGACCTACATATTAAGGGGTGTTATAAACAAAGACCAAAACTATAATACCCTTTGAGTAGGTTGGTTTATATCCAAATATAAATATTTAACACTAAAACTACCAGACCAGTCATTTTAACGGAATTTAAATTTTACCTTCAAGATTATTGAAATTCTAAAGGCATTTTGACATTTATTTATATAAAAATACGATTCTTCATGTGCATTCAGTTTCAACCCTCCATTCCTAGTTTATGTATATAGTATATGTAGAAGTATACATAAAATGTCGGTAATTTTAATGGTAATCAGCCCAGTCATATGGAATTCTGATATCGCGAATGTCTCACAGATCTCAACAGATCTTTTTTTTAGAAAGATAACGAACATTTTGGTTACAATATGTTGTTCAATATTCAATATAAATAGAAAAATCAATTATCAAAAATTGTCAAATTGTGATTGATGAACGATGCTAATTTTTTGGCTGACTCCACAATTCCTCGTCATATACATTGGTCCTCAGCCAACGTCGATTTATTAGAGGCTCTTGTGGAGTTTTCTTGAACTGGTTTTTTTTTAAGCGAGAAGGGCGTTTACCTTCCGTTCAACCCTCTTTCAGAGGGCTTTTTACACCATTTCAGTTGAAAACACCACCAAATTCTACAAATTCTCATAATTCACACGTTTTTTCTAACATTTGAAATGTTTCCTTCGTAGAATCAGTGAATTTTAGCAATTATTTCCTGAAATTATAGTCTCTAGCTAGATCTAGAGTTTTAAATGAAATCCGAACCACTCGACCCAAATCTCAATATCCATCCGTATGAGAAAAAAACACTTAATATTTATATGTACGTATTCATAGATTATATTATATCTTTTGACATTTAAACTTGTTATCTATTTTGACCGGTCTAATTGTTTCATTTAAAAAAAAATAAAAATAAAATTCGAATCCAGTTTTCCAACTTTTTTTTTTTAATACGTATAAATTCCCTATATATGTATATAATAATAATATTCTTGTCTCACGATTCTAGATTTGAATTCATAATCCATAAATTATATATTAAGACTTGTAGAATGGGCTATAATAATATTGTCCAACTTTGTTAATTTATAAATTATGAAGATCATTCAAAGAAAAAAAAAACCTTAAAAAAAACATTATAGAAAACAAAAATTTTGTTTTAACAACATATAAACAAAAACCATAAACTTTTGATAAAGTCTCGCTGTTCAAACAACACATAAAGTTATATTTTAATGTATAAGTGAGTATATATTGTATACCTATGCAAATAAAATGAATTCAATGATAATATAAAAAAAAAGAAAAATAAAAACAAAAACAAAATAAAAAGAATACAAAAATTAACTTTAATATATGTACAGCAATAAAAGACTTTAAAAGAAGACTTTGTTTTCAATTCGAAATGAACGAAATAAAATATGACAACGCAAAGTTATGATGAAAGAGATGCAATATATTAATAATTTTTTTTTTTATAAAACATATTATGTTCAATATGAAATTAGCAATGTTTGCCATCCTGATATCAATTTATTGATATTAAACGACGACAAATAAATAATATGTGAAATAAAATATTTTCAAACATTGTGTTTTGATGGTTTTTAAATTTAGTATTATACGAGTATTGGACTATTTAGGTTCAAGCAAATGTAAATTCAGGGTTTAAGAATTAGTTTTAAATTAGTAAAATAAAAATATATTCAATTTTAGATAGCTTTTCTTTTGTATCCGCTTGCCAACATATCCATAGAAAAATTGAAAACTGAAATATGTACATAGATTGTAGAGGCAAATTATTTAACAAACAGTCAGTCCAACGAGGACTTCACTGATGAAGAGAAAACACAACGTCATTTATGTCAATATGATGCAGTTTTGCATGCCTGTTCGTGGAATATTATAAAAATAACCAAAAATCTTTTGATCATCAGTTTAAGGAACATGGTATGTATTGGGTAGAGGAAGGTATAGTTGGCACCCTATCGCCCATTAGTTGGCACCATTCTGATTATTGTGATGTAGCATAGAAGTTCGATTCCCTAAATTCGATAAAATTTCGAGCTGTTTTGTTTTTTTTATTTTGCCCAACTTGATTTATCTATTAAATTGTGTTAGTACAGTAGACCCTCGGTTATATTTATACTTAGTTATATTTATACTTAATTATATTTACTCCAAAAATTTTCTATGAAAATTTGAAGTTATATATACCGAACCAATTTTTCAAGCGGATTTTGATACTTTACTCTCAGTTATATTTACTAGTCAAAAGTTTTTTCTCATTTATATTTACAACACACACATATGCGCGACAGTATAAAATACATTTGAAAAACCAGGACTGCCTCGGTATTTATCATAAAAATCCCGAAAAATGTTAGGGTTGTTCTGCATCATGAAGACATGTTTAGTTTTTTCCAAAAATTCTATTTTTTTGTCGCAAAGTTAGAAATTGCATTGTATTATGGGATTTTATGTTGAGTCGGTCAGCTATATTGTTTTCGTGAGTAACAGACAAGTAGTCTTGGCCTCCTCCATCAGCTTCATGCAATAGTCGTGTTGCAAATCCTGCGTTTTTCAGTTTGGTATCCCGATTTCCCATCAATAGGCTCTCTATTACCATAATTCTAGATCTGTTTCCATATTTAATTCACATGACCATGTCCACTGAATAGCTCACAGGAGTCTGTCGAGTTTTACTACCCTAGATAGTCGTCAGTTCAACAACTACAATTCATCACAGACAAGTAATATTATTATATTAATTGTCTATGACTCCATGTAAGTAAAATGATGCCACTAGATCGATTGACATTACAACAACAAAAATATCGAAAAATTGTAACATCATCAAGACGCTCGAGGTGTAAAACCAGCTGACATGTAAATCAACGGTTTAATACTTATTATGTTTTTTTCCTCTCCTGTAAAATTTGATTTTTGGTTGATAGCCATTTTTTATATTTCGGTGACGATATACAAAAATATTCACTTGTTCAGTTTCGTGAGAAATATTGAATATGACACAATATTAAGACAAAAAAATTCCTTAAGGTCCCAACTATTAGTGCTTTTACCCTACAACTGTTAACTTATTTTCTTTAAAATTGAACTATACCCTATCTTATAGTGTGTATCGTTGCCTTAATTAAAATATATTGTAATTCTATCAACACAAAAATTGAATTGACGATTTATACAATTTTAAGATTCTAAGGTTGCAAGACCCGAACGAATAATTGTTAATTTGAGAGCAAACCGCCCTTTTGTTTAATGCGTTATTTTGATACGTTACGTTATTTTATATTACATTGTAACTCTATAGTCTATACACACATATTTATTTTGATGTAAGGCACTTATTGGAAATTTAATACTCTGCTAAATGACATATTATAAGCAATTAAACTTAAGCATCTGTAATAAAATTAATATTTCGAAGGAAATCTAATCGTTTTACGATAATTATGTACAAATGAAAAGATTATAAAAAACAATTCTTATTCATGTTTTGAACACAACGACATCACGTCACGTTATTGTCTCTTTAGCGCCGTTATGGCGTCAAAAAACTTTGAGCTGTCCATTTTATACAGGTTTTTTAATTGTTTTTCTGTTAAACTATAAGAAAACGAAAAAAAACAATAAAAAAAAAAAAAAAAAAAATCAGAAAATGTTATTCAAATAGATATATAGAAATACTTTAGAGACATGAGCTACGGATGGGGATACAAGCGAGTTGTCTTTTGCCTTATAAACGCGTGCCATAATATAAATTTTTAACTCGTTTGTTTTATTTCTTAGATAAAGATCAGAATTCAAGTAATTTAGATAGTTTTTTCTGTGTATAAATAAATTTGGTGCCCATATTATTATAATTAGTATGCATGTTTAAAATAACATATTAAGATAAGATAATCGATTAATCATTCGAAAATGTTATGGAAGAAAAAACCGCTGTAATGATATTTCGAAATGTTTTCGTTTGGTTCGTGTACAATCAAAACAAAGGGGGTTGTACCAACGCACGTCACCACCAGACAAACGTGGGGTGGCATGGTAGGTAGTAAAGGGATTTAGATGTCAAGGGAGCTTTTCTCTGGTGGTAGTATAGAATTGAATATATGTATATGTACATATATACTATAAATGTGTATGTGTATATGTATATATACAATGTATATTGTATATAAATTTAACTTTGATGGTGCGTGTGCACACCGTATAAATCTCGATGTATATAAGAAGTGAGACAAATACATAATATTTTGGTAGGACGATATGTGGGGCAGACAATGACGGGTGACATATGTTGAAACGACAATAAAACAAATCTAGGCAACGTTGGGGTGCGGGGTTGTATAGTGAAATCATCGCCAAACATATTTTTTATGTTGATGAAAGAAAATTATTTTCATTTATAAGTTTGGCTTTATAGACTTTTTTGGAAAATTATTTGATAGTGTAGTTACTTATTTTGAATATAATTATTTACTTTATAACAATAATTTATCAAAGATACCTTGAGATTTAAAATGGCCGCTATAAAACGTCGATCACAGTCCACAATGAATATTCAAAGAGGAAACAACCGAGGCAATTTTGACACTAGACGTAATAATATAATTCGAAAACAACGTACAATACGCGCTACTTTTCCTTATAGTCGATAGATAAGGTTTAATTTGATATGAACTCAAGACTTTAATGATGTTCAGTTAAAAAAAAATGTATAGGTACTGTTTCATATTAAAAAAGACTGATTGTTATGAAATGTTCATTATTTTTAAAGCTAGAACTATAAAAACTTAACAATACAGACTAGCATATTGAGTTCATCAAAATTTAAATAAGTAGGTCAAATTAATAATGTTTTGTACGTACATGTGGCCCTCGTTTAAAGCGGTACTTGTATAACGGGGTTTTGAAATTCCGGACGTTCCTTGTACAACGCGGGTGCAGTTTCGTATAACGAGGTCTTGAAATTTTCAAATGTTAATTTTTTTTTACTTAAAATACTCTTTAAAATAATATTGTGTCGAGGTAGTATTCGCAGTTCCTCCGCGTTAAACGATACGTCTGTATCTACATCTATTATTCTCAAATGGCTAAAATTTTTCTAATAAATTAAAAATTGTCGAATTGGTATAATATAATATTTACTGGCAGGGGCGGCTCTTCCATATAAGCGACTTAGAAGTTCGCCTAGGGTGCTAAATTTTTGTAGGCGAAAAAATATTTTAAATTCTACTTTGGATATATTATTTAATAACACAAAATTACGACAAATCTTATTATGAAGGATTTAAGGGCGCCAAATTTATTTTGAATTAGATATGTATGTATATATTGAATTTGATGAACAGATACTCATCATTTGATGAACAGATACTTTTTACAGATACAAATATAGATGCAGATATTAGAAGGTATCTGTAATTTCATATGATCGGTATGAGAGATTCATATGAGAGAGTAAAATACGTAAAGCTTAAGTGTCTGACTTTTTAAAATTCTAACTTGATTAAATAAATTGAAATGTTAGAACACAATGTGTCAGTTGACATTCCTTAAGTTAGGTGCTTCATAAAAGTTTGCCTAAGGCGCTCGGCTTGGACAAAATTTCTTAAACCGCCCCTGATTAATGGAAATGGGTAAAAAATGTGAAAGTTTCAGATAAAATTTAACTCTACTACTTACAAAGAGAATATTACATAAATTTTAAAATTTGTATGTATGTATGTAACTACTTTGTATCACACCATGCATAAACAAGAAGAAAAAGTCTGTTAAATCTACATGCAATTATATTACATCATTGCTAACAATTTTTTTCATTTCTACCTTAAATATATAAAATAGCTATTCGAATACTCTTACCGACGACCCGTAAAACGTTATTACAGCAACAAACAATTATTCATCTTATTGAAAGAACGTCTATTTTTGTTCCTTAACTTCTTCTATACACATATGTATTGATTTCGTGTATACATACATACGAAATGGTCCTTTTTGTTTTGTTCCTTTTTTCTTTTTTTGCTTTTTTGCGGGAACAACGCACACTCGGCACAACCAAACAATAAGGCTTGTTATCCTCATGTTTAGAGCAAATTCAAAACTACAATAAGGACCGTTTAAAATAAGGAGACAAAGGATTTTTTTTTTGCATGTGTATTTTACGCTTTAACATTGGTCTATAGCTCTATAGAAATACGAGTACTTTTTGAAATAGTTTTCAAATTTAGTGTAGGCACAAACACAATATTGTAATATTAACGTTTTGTGGATTGATTTAGAAATATTTGATAGGTGATCTTGAGGTTTTATTGAGGTTTTTCTAAGATATGATTAATAAAAAAAACGTATTACATACATATATATGTGGTTTTAGAAATCAGTTCTATTGCTTTAATTTTAATGATACTCTCTAGATAAATCTAAACTATTAGGTATAGAAAATCGAATACTGGACGAAAAATCAATACCGGTATTTCGGTATTATAATATTTTAATACCGGAATACCGGTATTAAAACCGGTATTCAAAGAAATTATTTGAATTACACTTTATTGAAAAATTAAAGAAAGGGTGCAGTCTGATTGTAAAAAACCATAAAATCCAACAAAATGACGTCCGATATCTTTCGAATGTATGGCAAACCGATTTAAATGGCTCAAAATAAGTACACCCAATTCTACTTTTACACGGTTTAGAAATACACAGCCTAGAAAAATAAATCCAATTCTGTTTTTACACGATTTCATTCGAGATAGTACGGTTATAAAAGCTTTGATTTAAATTTTAAGGAAAAAAATAGCTCTAACCTTTTTGCGCAATATTTAATCAAGAAATGTAGCACACTTTCGAGAGTAAAAAAACTATTAACAAAGTTTTTTATATGAATTCTTTTATTTTTGCTATTTTTTAGGTTTTAACTTTTAAGGATATGGAACCAATCCCCAATTTTTATATGTTCCTACTCAATGTCTTTTTTACACGGTTTTTTTTGCACGATTTTTTCTGGATTTCATACATACAAAAAAAATAGCGACTAAAGCAAATAAATTGAAATTCGAATTAATTGGTATCCCGGTTTTCGATATTCCCTAATTAGGTATATACATACATGTCGCTCTTGCTCTTATCAAGAAAATCTAGATGTTAGCTGTGGAGAAAGGGAGTTGGCTCAGTATGGAAAAAAATGACAAATAACACTTAATTTTTTACCGTAGTTTACACAATTTACAATAATTAGGTCGGTTATTAATCATAAACAATTCATCTGTATAAAGATAAACTATAAAAGATCGAAATTTATATGGTATGTGACAATTTTTGTGACACATGTGAGACATTACTTATTGTCATCTGTGTTTTGGTGAGTTTAGGTTCTGATTTATTTGAACCGTTTTGTTACATTTCAAATTTTTTAATGAATTTTAATTTCATCTAAATGCTTCAAGGCGTTGTTGGGCACTAAACACCGTTGATATCGGCCAATTAGGATTGCAATTTCGTTTACTCGTTCAATGATAAATGATGGTGGTTTAGGCTAAGGGTTTAGATATGGGGGGAGGGGGCTGTGGCCCTATTGATGGTGGTTATTCTGCGTTAAATTTGAAATTTGGTATTTGGAAGAAACTGTGCGTTTAAAATGCTGAAAAATGCAAATGGACATTGTTTAAGTAATATTATATTAAATGACATTGATATGATTATCATGAACACCATGAAGTAGTAGTAATAAAAATTGCTGTGCAAATTATTCTTAAAGTAACAATTTGGTGTGTAGATTTATGAGAATAGCCCACATTATGACATGAACTGCCAAAATCAACAAATCGAAAGGTGTGACAGTATCGTTGGCCAGTAAAAACACCGGAACATGGTAAATTTGTTGCACTTGATTATTATTCGTTGTTATATTGATTCGACCATTTTCTTTCCTAATTGCACCTGGGGGCACACTGTTAACTCTATAGTTTATCTTTGTAGTATGTGGGATGTATGATGATTGATGAGGGAGATCCGAGAGCGAAAATATCTTCTCGTTTCTGTACCATTTTGAAGTTAAAAGAATTGTTTTGTTGAAGTCGATGTTAAGTTGAGTTTTCAATTATCGTAATTAATAAAGGTCAAACATTTTTTTTATATGTAAGTTGGCTTTGTGCACATTTTACAAATGTTAGCACATATGGTTTTTGATTAAGGATCCTTGCAATTTCCGTATTTTGTATAAGATTGGGTAACGTTAACGTAACGCTCTACGAGAACCACCCGATTTTTGTCATATAATGTACATTTCTGGCGAAATTATTTCGCCCCCCCCCCTAACAAAAGTCGGTGCCTATAATTGTATACATATATTTACAAAATATTAACCTTTCAGTAAAAAATATTGAATTATGAAAAAAAAAATCGGTTTAAAATTTGTTTCGACCAAGTCGTTAGATTCATCTCGTATGTCATTGCTTTAAAGCCTTTTAATAAACAGAATTTTGACATGTCACAAACAACATTTTACTAATTATCTAAAGATAGTTTCAACCACGCCACAGGTTTGTCCTGTGTATTTGCTTTGTTATACATTATTTAATTTTGTAATCCACTATGTCTACCTAAATCTCCTATATGTAGTACATACTTATGCATATGTGTATGTATAAACGTATAGGTATATATGGATACTTTATGACATTATGGTTATTGGTTATGTTCGTGTATATATCCCGTATGTGTTAAGTTGTATGCAAATAATATTTATGATATTGCAGAACTTGACTTGGATTGTTAGTATATAATGTATTATATGTATAGTTGGAATTATTGTTATTTTCCACCAAATGCACGATTCGAAAATGGCTGATTTATGTGACATATTATCTAATTCTTATTTAAAAGATTTTATTATTGAGATTTAATTTGTAGATAATTGTATTTGTATTTTTATTTATTTTTTTTTGTGATTATGATTGATTTCACCTCATTTATATGTATTGTTTTGCTATGAATTTCCGGTAAGAATTCTTACTCATTATAAATTTAAATAAATAGAAGTGAAAACTGATGAATCTGACATTTGACACTACATATAAACTATAAGGAATTCGGACTCAGAGAAAATTAAATTTATCAATGCAATTCAGTATCGGCAATATCGACAACACAAATATTGTTGGAAAATGTATGTTTTCGTTAAAGTTGTGTGACCTCTTTTGCGACTTCTTTATGTAGTTTTTTAACTACCATTTTTTTTCGATTAAATACTTCAAACAATCTATTTGGTATATTTCTGTTAAGTTTTTGAAATTCAGGAACAGTAAAATTGTTTCACGTATAGCATGTTATTGCTTTCAACTCGGGGATGATCATTAACTGCCTTCCACTGGTATAAACACGCTTAGCCATTATTAAACCCTATAGATGTTCTATTTGGTTTAGATCAGTACTGGAAGCAAGCGATTCTAACGCAGTGATATTTTGTTATTGAAACTAATTTTTAGTTGTCCACGAAGTTTGATTTGGAGCATTATCTTGCGGAAACATTCAGTATTTCTAAAAGGGCTATTAAATTGTGTAAAATATTTATTACAATTTTAAGTATAGTCAATGAACAATTGTACATATATCCAAAGGATAGGCCAAGTGAAAAACATTTAAAACGACTGCAAAATCTCTTAAGAAAGTTTTCATAGAATTCGATTTTAAAAATAAAGGCGAGGCTTATTATTTTTTGGGAATTCTCTGCAGATTTTATGAAATCAATTCCTTGGCCACATAAGAGATCGGTTCAATCAAACTCCATAAAGCACTATATTCGAGAAAAAAAATTAAATATGGATCGGCTAAGTGATATTTATTTCGAGATGTTCCGTAAATATCAGTTTGGTTACATCTGCCTAATTAAATACATACTATTTTATAGATTTTCTAATAAAAATGTTTCAAAAAAAAAAAAAAATTATCATACCTACACCATTTTAAACCCCTTAATTAAAATTAGAAAAAAAAAACATTTTCCTTAATTATCAAATCACACGCCAAATATAAAATAGGGCTACGGTGTATTAAGTTTAATATTGCACTCCTTGTCATGCTACCATATATAATATAAAAACAACATAATAATAACCTATGTATGGGTGTGAGTTGTGGGCGTAACTGGGTTAGCATATTTTAACATATATAAGGCAAGAGGGAAAAATACACACAATTTTTCTTTGTTTTTATCCTATAATAATGCAATGTAAGCAAAAGAGCCCTTCAGGCAATTGGCGATTTAAAAGGCGGTAGCCAGACCGTGCTGCGAAAACATTTAAATTATATGTTTGGCAGCGAATGATCGGATCTTAAGTGAATTGAAATGATGGGTTATTAGCTGAAAATAAATTGACAGATAGAGATTTTTCAATTACAATTTTATAAATTAACTTCTTCGTTTCTTTGGGATCTCAGTTTTTTTAGTCTTCTTTTCGTTTCCATGTTGTTTCTTTCATGCGGCATTAACGTGTAATAAATTATGGAGTGTATGTTCGTTATAATATATCATGTGAAAAGATTAATTGGTTTTTTTGGGTGCAGTATATATATATACTTATATATAAATACTGATAGACATTTTTGTTGTTTTGTTTTAAATAATTGTAATAACGATGTATATTGTATAAGTTAGTATATGTACGATAGACACTTCAGCAATTGCATAAACGGTTACTTCTTATTTGTACTATTTGTAAATGTAGTTGAGACGTGTGACCAACCAATAAGATCTTACAACATGAAATACCTACTAAACCACTGATTTATATACTTAAAGTTTCTTCTGTCAACTTAATAAGGCTAACAAGTGAAAATGGAATACCTAGTTTTTATGTATATGGTTAATCACATACTAAATTAATTAATCATGTACTTATGTTATTGTGATTAAAATAAATTACCAAAATTACTCATAGTATATGAATTATGGTAATTCAAATTGAAATTAGAAACGCAATCTAAACAGAATGTCCTAAACGAGTATGGTCGAAACAAAGTGTTCAATGAATTATTTATTCGGCTGGTTCCTAATTGGGACCTGGTGGTCTGTACCACAGCATCCCCTATTTTTTGTCCGATTTGCGCTAAAAACAATAGGAATCTTACTCTAGGACTACATAATAAACTGTCCAAATTTCAACTTTCTAGCTTCAGCCGGAATCTTGATCACGGACAGACGGACGGACGGACGGACGGACGGAGGGACGAACGGACGGACATGCATATTTCGACTTAGAATTTCACGAGAAAGACAATGGTGTTGATTTTTTTTTCTACGATAAGTATTAAGGGGCGGTACAAACTCCGTACCAAAGTTATAATACCCTTGATTAACATCGTACGGGTATAAAAAACACAATTGATAGATGTGGGAGCTGGTAGAACTGATTGAGTCTTTCTTTAATTATTTTTCAATTAAGCCATCTTTTCATAGTTATGAAAATTGTGGAAGTTTGTAGGTTCAGTAAAATTTGGATTTTAAAAATTAAGTATTTTGTTTTTAATTATTATACATATGTCATCAAGAGTGTGTTAAATATTTATTTAAGTTACATTTTATGTTCTCACATGTTTTTCATATTTCGCGCAGGTAAGTTCTGAAGGCTTGTAGAGTTTTATGTAGTATCGGTGTATTTTTATGTATGAGAATATCCTCAATAATGTAAAATTTTATTGTTGGTTGTTTTCACACATAAATAATTGAAAAATTGTACAAGAAGGTGGGAGAGTTGGGATAAAGAAGTAAAAATGCTTTATTTAGATTTAATAGTATTTTTTTAAAAATTTAGTAAATAACAAAATATGTATCTACATATTTATTTAAGTTTGGGTACAACTTTTGGTTTTTAAAGCTCGAAATAAACTATAACTAAACTATAGCTAGGAAATAAACTATACTTGTTTGCCGTATTTGCATCTCTGTATAGTACTTCCCTGTGGTCGTGTGAAACCCCCATTAGAAAATGGGCATGTAGAACACCCAGTTTAATATATGTAGATACATTAAGGTAAATATAATTAAGATTACATTCACTACACTGGTATTAAGAATTTCAGAGGTACTTTCCATATAGGCAAAAATAATATCCACCGCACGGACGCCAATGGTAGTTATTTTTTTTTAAATTTCACCCATAAGATTTTTTTTTAAATATCCAGAACGTTACGAAAACGTTCAATATTTTTATTGGCCCAGTAATTTAGTCAAAATAACTGCATCACCCCATACTATCATTATAGTGGAAAAAAATTTGGTCTAATAGAGAACATATAGATATCTATATACAATGTCGGATAAGCTTAAATTATCATGACAATGTGTTGAAAATACTGACAAACATTATATAAAAGCAGTGATACATTTATAATATATAAAAAAAAGTTGCAAAACGTTGTGTATAAAACTTGTACCTTTATTAGACTATAAATAATAATGTCTACTTCACAAAAACGTATTGGTGCATTAAATGTTCGACGAAAAAAGAAAAAAAAAATAGAAAAAGAGGGATGGGGAAGAAACAATATGTGTGGATTTCTCGTCGTATGAATTGTTTAGGGAGAATATTTATTTATACATATACGCAGAGGGCATTAATAGGCTTTATGTATAAACAACCTTTTGTGTTTGGTTCTTGGCACCTCACAACAGTGCTTAGGTGCACATCCATTTGAAATGAATTGGAAAGAGATAGAAGTACACAAAGGTCTTTAAATGGAAGTACTTAAATTATTATTATTATTATTCGAATTGTTATTTACGGGTAGGATCAAAAATGGTGAACAGGATGAGTGTATTAGAAAGGATTAGCTTTTTATATAAAAGTTTTTTTTTTGCTGAGTATTTTGTTGAAGCTTAAAGTAGAGAATGATATTTTGTTGGTCATACCTTCTTTATATAAAAATTGGGAATAAAGTTGACAGTTATTTATTTTATGTTAGAAAATGTTCCTCATTTTGGAATGCATTTTTGCCAGTTTAATTTATCGACATTAAGTTGACTTTGTTATGCATTTCACGTATGTATAATACCATTGCTCGAAATGTATCACTTATAGATTTGCAATACATATTTGTAGATCTTTCTGTAAAAGGGACAAAAATGAAATTTATATAAAATTTATTGCAGCACCTTAACGGCAGACCGTGGAAATGTTTGGTCATAATTAACGATGTCTTTTTGGATCTTTTTATTCAATTAAAACAATAAATTAATCAAACAGATTCATTCACTTTTGAATCTGGAATGTGGGGTTTGACACCTTTTTTTGAAACTGCTATTTTATTGAACAAAAACAACAGCCCGAAACTCCTCTAACCATGAATATTGCACTTCCATATTTAAAAAAATATTGGCACTGATAACTAAAAAATTGCATTCATCGGTTCTAGCTACGAGTATGTCGTTCATATCAAATAGGAAAATTTTTAATTTTCGACTTTTTCATACAAAATATTCAAAACAGTAATTGTTGTCATATTCATTTTTTCGAGTAACTGAATGATTTATATTAAAATTAGTACCCCCTCCGCCTGATACATTGTTTGATTTGCTCCAAAAACAATAGAGATCTTACTCTACGTAACGGACAACATTTCCGCTCTTTAACTTTAATCCTTCTTCAGCTGGAATCTTGATAATGGACGGACGGACATTTGAAGTTATAATTGGAGTTATAATTTTACGAGAAAGATGATGATTGTCATTATAAAATCTTAAATACAAAAATATTAACATATTTTTCAATTATGTACTTTGAAAAATTGGTAGAAATATTTTATTTGCACATCGGTCAAAGTTCAATTATTATTAGATGTAGGTAGCTAAATACATACCATAGTTCGATTTTCAAATTTTATGTTAATGCGCAAGAGGGTTGACACAAAACTGTCTTCATACAAAAAGGTTAAACTTGATAAGGGTTCTTGCTTTATTTGAAAGGAATAAACATTATTTTACATATGTTATGTAATATTGCATATATGTATAGATTCCAGTATAATATAAAAATTGGTTTTGAAAAAAAAAATTGCTAGACTTTTTATGTTTGAGGGTAGCTGAATCTTTTTAAATACAAGACAAAAAATAGCATCTAGATATGCATCTAGCTAAACACGAATAATTATAAATTTATCAGTAAAATTGATAGTTCGGGAAATTGTTAACAATAGCAACTGATTTCATCTACACCCAAACCGTAACGGATTGGTGTATTTCCACGAAGATCTCTCTTTCAATGTATTAGTGCGAGAGTTTTCAAACGGTTCTAATCGGTAATATTATTTGTTTGATTAAATTTGTGTATATTTAAAAATTAATTATATTAATAATCCAGCATTCTATATTTGAATTACCAAATGACAAATTATCCAACTTCACGAGTATAGGAAAAAGCATATGAGAGAAGTTTCGGTAAATCCCTATTCCAAAAATAAACTGAGTATTTCTGAATTATGTCAAAATTATTCAGTTTTGTACCGCAATACTCCATCTGTCATAATCTCTCACTATGCGACCAGAATTTGGGTGCTGATATCACTGATGAAGAGAAATATTGATATAAATAAATTATATGTACAGTTAGTATAGATTGTATACTTGATCAGACATTACATTGCAAAAAATAAACTGTTGACTTATTATATAATAATAATAAACTCTTTGAAAATATAATCGCCTCACAAATGATCTGGGGTTTATGAGTGCCAGTAAAGTTGAAACTTCGTAAATAATGGTATATAGTAGTGGTACAGTATTTAATACCAACTATTCAACGTAACCACTTAAAGTACCTTTCTATTATGAAGTTAGCTACATTAAGTAGAAACATTTATTTTTTAACACGTGTAATAACATGCTATTCTGAGAAAACTTCAAAGGTGTTGTTACCGGTCAGCTAATAAGGATATACCGCCCGATAAATTGCCGAGAATAAGAGAGAAAGAGTTCGATAAAATCTGACTAAAATAATTGAGAAGGTAATGATAAAGCTGGAGTTTATTTGGGAGCATAATATCAATATATGCATCAAAGAATAGCTAAAGTATTCTAAGGAAAAAAGGTGTTTTCAAAGGACACCTAGGACAATAATTATATACTGAAATAGTAAGACAATAAGGATATTTTTATTTAATTTAGTTTTTAATTATTGTATAAAAATATCTTTAATTCCAAAAATCAAAAAGATACAAACAAATCCTTGAGCAGACTCAAATAAAAACTCAAATAACAAAAACTTGAAATTGTGAACAATATATTTCCTGAAAACAAATAATTCTTTTTAATAGTCCCCTCTGATAGAAAAATGTTTTAGCAAATTATATCCTGGGTGATTTTTTCCGACTTACTAACTATTCTTATGATGAGTTGCATTATGTCCACCCACCGACAATCACCACTTTTATCAGAAAATTTATTGATAGAACTCTCTCCTGCAGTTGGAGTATCTAACTTTATCGTCTCGCCTGTCGAACGCCTACTGTCGTGGCGAAAAATTGTATGTTCAGTAGTTAGTAATTATTATCGGATATATTCTACGTTGACTTAATTTAAATGTAAACCCAGCCAGCATTTGAGAGATACTTGTGTGGCTATGTTTATATTAAATAAATAAATAATAAATTAAAAAATGTTTGATGAATGATGTTTTGAGAAAATCATTCAAAATTTCTTTCCAACATTGTTTTTATTGTTAGACCATTTTCTTGATCAAAATAAACATTTTTTTTTTAATTATTTAGAATTAATCATAGATCTTTTATACTAATTTAAAACATTTTTATATGAAATGGTTTCCACAAGAGTAACCATTTTGATTTGAATTCCAAGATGTCAAGTAGTAATCAATACAATATTTGCTTTTCCTAATTATTTTTGAAATTGAATTATTCCAGAAAGTGATTGAATAAAAAGTGAAGAAAAAAATATTAAATGATTTTTGGCGATAATTTGGACCAGGTATTAGCATAAAATTTTAAAAACCAACTTTGTTTAAATTTTTTTTTTGGTTCGAGCAAACAAATTGCATTTTTGATATACTTACGTAGTATACGAGTATAATGACGATTTGAATTCCAAAACGTTCCAAACTATTTTGTCTGACATTTTTTAGACTATCGACAAACCACTAGTATAATAGATCTATGGAATCAAATGATCTATAAATGTCCGGAACAATACTTTTTCTATAAGATATTTCTAATAACTAAGTAATAACTAAATATTATGTATTAACTAGAAAACTATTTATATTCTACTACTAATAACCAAGGTCACAAAGTTTTATCGTTCGATAAAAAGTGAACGACTGGCAAAAATAATTACAAACTACCGGTTGAGAGAAAACTTGTCGAAAAACAGTCGATTCATTAAGGCGAAAAGTTACAAACTCCCACTGCTACTTTATCAATTCAATCCTTCCAGCTATTCTTCCCAGAAGCAAATCTAGCAAATCAAAATATATATTCATATGTAAGTATGTATGTACATAATTCCAAATATAAATATTTTTTATAATCTAAATACAGATTGTATCAACTCAATTACTATAAAATCCGTAACTCAAATTCCCCATCTGTATTTATATCTATGTAGGTATTGATGTAACTATTTTTATTAAATAATACATAAAAAATCAACTACCTATAGAAAATTTAGCGAAATATCTCAACATAAGAAGAAAAAAAAAATTCCAATTTTCGGAAGCTTTTTGAATTCAACAAAGAGTATAAACCCACATTGAATAGGGGATTATCTTCGGCGATGACTCTCAACAACGTATTAAAAAATCATCTTAATCTCGATATTATTCAATAGGTTAGGAAAATTTTATTTTTCTTCGAGTCGAGCACTACTTAAAACCAGATTAAAGCACTCCGATGTATTGACAAGGTGTTTTTGAACATAATATTCAAGATGGGTTTTGTTGTTCGTTCAGAAAATAAACATTTTTGTTTGCCTCCAAAACGCAACCGAAAAGAAAATATTTGAAAGAACTTTCTATATATGAGAAGAAAGAAAAAAAAAAATATCGACTGCAAACCGCATGATGTGTGTGAGTTTACCTGAAAGTACTTACTCACATTAAAAACAACTTCAAAAGAAAAAGTAAAAAAAAAACATAAGAAAAAAAAAATGAAAAATACAAAACAAAAGCAAAAACATATTTTTTGCTGCGATTTATGATTAATTTTAAATTGGCAGATTTTTTATTATGTTTATACCATATACAAAAGGAATAAAAAGAAACACCAGAATCGTGTATGTAAAACAGATTTAAAACCACGATGGAATTCAGCCATACAAAAATATTTTCGTATAGATTCTCAGGTCACTGGGATTCCAGGTAAAACAGAGGAGATGATGGTGTTCCGTTTGGTAAATTTTTTTTTTTCGGTTTTTGCAAAATATAAATTGGAAATGTCATTTATTTTAAAACAAATATATTTTTTGTTCTTGCAAATAGAATAAACCTGTTAAATAACATTTTTGCAGTCACCAGTCCAGATTATACATAAATATCTTGTAGGATTTTAGGTTATTACCAGAATGCAGATTAGATTTTAGATAACATACAAAAAAAACAACATACAAATAAACTTTATCCTGGTTTTTTTTTTAAAGGCATCCCAATCCAATTTAGATTAGATCGCTTGAATACACACCGTGAATGTGTAGTGTGTTAGCAAGCCTATGATATAGGTATGATAAATATCAATCATAGAAAATTGGATATTATTTTCAACAATGAATTTTTGGTTACATTTTGTGGGACAACATTCTGAAACCTTTTCATGTTCCAAATTTTTGTAAAAAAAAGGTTTGAAATATGACGAAATAAATCACGCTATTTCAACAAAAAAATATTGAGAACTTCTTTTACTGTACTTGAACTTGGACGCTAAAGTGAAAGTACTTTGACACTTAAAATGTTGTTTGGTGTTTTATGATGTTTACCAACGATGTAGTTAATCTGGTGTCTAAAGGATCTAGAAAATGTTGATAATATGTATAAAATTTAATAGGTGGTTTTCACCAAACTTTGCTTTAAATACTGTGTTTCAAAAATTATAAGCATTTTCCAAGTTTTGCAAAAAACAATTAAAATCTCCTAAACTGTTGATGTTTAACCCCCTCCGATACGATTTTTTGTTACATTTATCACTAAAGACCACCGCTACTGTTACACCCTGTATGCATGTATCAGAAGATGCTCTGATTTTATTAAAAACCCATTTTTTTCTATATTCTGCAGAGTTTAGAACCAATTGTCGGTTTGAGATTCCCAGTCATTTATTGAGTCATATATACTTTAGTACAGGGGTCTCCAAACTTTTTAGCCTAAGGGCCAACACCTAGCTAGCTCACCATATCAACATATTATAGTTTTGAATCACGCGCAAATTTTCGTATTGTGAATAGCCGGTGAGTGAGATATCTATTTCCAGTTCCAGTTCCAAAGTTTAAATTTTACCATTCAATTAAAGAGAACACAATTATTGGACTATCGTTAAATTCTCCCTAATGGATGATACAGTGTATTTTCAGTATGATTAAATAATAAAGTGTGTTTGAGGCATTAAAGATAAATTCAATCCATTTTATTTACTCAGAACCCCTGCTCTTAATATAGTATTGTTTTGATTTGAAGTTACAATGTAATCAAAATAAACTATGATGTGTCGGACACGAGGCATGTCCAGCCTGCTACCGGTGGTCGGATTGGTTGTGCTCGTGGTCCGGTCTTCGCTCGCGGGCCGTAGTTTGGAGACCCATGCTTTAGTATATGTAGGTATTTTTAAGAAAAAAACTGTTCGAAAAATGTTATCTACACTGAAACAAGAGATAGATGGTAAAATAATAACATAAAAATAATTTTTTTTTTCATTTTGAAAGCGACTATAAATTACCAAAATCAACAAATTCTTGAGAGTCACAAAGAAAAAAATCAATTGAATCACCTAAGAAACTATATTTTTTAGTGTATTAAGTCATAAATAAAAAAAAATTTGTCCATATATGTAAGTTTAATGCGTTACAAAAATTCATATATTGAGTTATTCTAGATACAAAACTCCGGCATAAATTAATTTTATTAGTTCAGCCAAAAAAGCACCATTAAAGTGTCAGTGCAAAACCAAACTGACCAGGGGGTCAATTCGAAATATTGTCAAATTAAAAAAACAAAAAATATTTTTGGCTTTATTTTTTTTTTTGAATAACAACTTCCTCAATATGGAATATGCCAAGATTTCACAAATATTTTTTTCTTTTCAAATTTTTATAGATTTACATTTTTCAACCTAATAGTTTTGACTCTTTATATTCGCATAAGCGTTGCGTCAAAGGGTATTATAACTTTGTTAAAATTTATCTATCTCGAAATACACATGTCTGTCCATTTTCCGATCAATAATCCACCTAAACGGCCGAAGCCAGATAGTGTATTCAAATAGAATAAAATCACTATTGTTTTTCTAGTTGTACTTAATTTTGATTTATTTCTACTTCTTCATTCCCTTCTTGTTCCTAGGGCGCTATAACGTGGCGTACGTTTTGACCGGATCAAAGAGCATTTACAGCGGTTAATTTTTTTTCAATGTGTGGCTCCTGGTCACATAATTAACCCCAATTCGGGCTTTTTTTTTGAAAAAAATGTTTTTAAATTTATGCAAATTATTACATAACCTAAAAAATTTTTGAATTGCAATAAAATCGTCCAAAATAAACTCTCCCACTATTTGAAAACCCAGCTTTATAGACATAGACCAAAGAAGTTCTACAGCCTACCATTATGCCATTGGAATTAATTCTATATAATTTTCTAGACTATTTTCTGTTTTAACTATTTAAATTTCTAAAAGAGGGAGAAATGCTAAAAATAGTTACAAAATGTCTGTGTTAAAAATTAACTTAAGTCCGAAAATGTCAATAAATAATAAAAAAAATTATTCCAGAAAGGTGTAGATATTAAATTCGCCTAAGAAAAATGAAGCGCAAAATTGGTGTCTCAAAATGGTGTATCGAAAACGAAGGTTTAATTTAACAAAAGAACGCGTTATAAAAACATAATTTAAAATACTGCAATGGCGATAGCTGATAGTTGTCGAAAGTCGGACATTGGAGGTGGACCATTTTCAAGTACCTACCTAATTCAATTGAAATATAATAATATGTTAAATGTTAACATATAATTAAATATTCATAATCTATCCATCTTATGGGAGCATAACGTTGAAATTAAAAGATTTTATTGATTTTTTTTTTCTTTTTGTAAATATCACGTGGTGCGCGTCGGAAGGCGTATCTTACGTGAAATCGAACACCAAAAGATATACAAATATTAGCGAAGATGAAGTGTCGAATATTTATTTTTTTCCTCATCTATCTATGCTATCCTATGGTGCATTATATTATTTTTTTTTACTTCTTTATAACATAATATTTATACTACACATACCTTATATAAATTAGCATCTAATGTTTCATCTTAACGCCTTTTTGAGTGTCACTTGAGATAAGAGTTTTTTTTTCTTTTATGATTTTTTTTTTGTCGGTAGTTTTTTATGTTTTGAATTTGTTGTATATCGTCAAGTGGGCTCATGTAAAACATGACTTCTTAATTGACTGATTTAATGAATTGGAATTAATGTGTGTTTTGTTTTGGTTTTTACTGCATATGTGAGATTTTTCTAATCTAACGTAACACATATGGTATTATTGATTATATTGTTAAACTTTATTGATATAACTGAGGAAAAATTAGTAATTCTGGTAAAAGGACATTTTATTCTTGTTTCAATGATAATGAAGAAATAATTATGTAAAAAAAATATAAGGCGAAAAATTGCGCTTCCTAAGCAAGAACTATTAATTTAAGTAATCTAAGTAATTTTGTTGGATTTTTCTTTCAACCGACTTTTTGATAAAAGGAGTCACAATTTAACTATTCCGCAAATTTTGAACATTTTGTAGTTTTGTAGAAAAGTAATAGCATTTTTTAAGCGAATGTGATTATAAATAAATAATAAAATTATACTAAACAATAAAATGATTTTAAACATCAGACAATTACAAAATATTCGTTCAAAACGAAAGAATGTGTTTTTCATTTTTTGTGAAAACTAAAAAAGTTGGTAACAAATTATTATTATTATATAAAACCTCACACTGTGTGCACAAGAAATTACTAAATAAAATTATTTTGCACAAAATTGTTACTATGTACATACATAATAAAAACAATTTATACCTATTTAGATCAGTGTTTATTTACAAAAATAGATAGTTTTTCTAATGATCATCTCCTCAATGCAATGATATTTTCTATTACAGTAACAACAGACCACATGTATTTTGGAATATTTTCAACGCTTATTTAAAATAAAATAGAAAATATTGCTTAATTGATTTGGTAAGTATTTTGTTGTGCTTAAATCTATTAGAATCAAGTACGATTTGTACAAATGGAAAATGAGTTATAACTAGAAAATAGAATAAAATTTAGCAAACTTTATTTTGAAAAATTGAGCGCAAAACATTTTGTATTCATTTTTATACTTAAAAAAATTAAATAACATGCAGGTCTTCTTCTTCCTTTAACCTATTTCAAGTTACTGGTGCACGTGAAAACTTTGGAATTTTCCACAGACAAGGCTAAGAATAATATAGCCGTGCACCGTTAATTTGAACTATTGTCGACATAAGTTCATGATTTTTGGTTTGGGTCTATTTGGTAATTTACCTTAATTGCAGTGGCTGCACAGAATCAAATGTTAGCAATTTTCTTCTTTTTTTTTTAAATCGTAACAAATAGTAAAAAACTCGAACAATAAAAATCTTTTCAATACTAGAGGTTTTAGCGCTCTAAATAGAGGCTATAAATAAGAAAATAGAGGCTAAAGATTTCTAAAAAAAGTCCAAATTAGATAAAAAAATAATAATTAAGGATCAAAACTAAAAGAACATTATATTTCAGTGGTTTACATAATTATAAAAAAAATTGAATATACCGAATTGAAGATACCGATAAATTAATTTCCTTAACTATTTTCATAACGCCGTATTGCACTGTATGTACAATTAAATGTTTTTTAACTTTTTAAGTTTTCCACAGAAAAACTAAGTTCACTGAAAAAAATTGCTGAGTTTACATTTTTACTATATTTGGCGGTAAATTTGAATATTTTTTTACTAAAATGAAAAAAATGGCAAACTATCAAAAATAGAGATTTATAAGGATAAATACAGAAATAGTGATTTTAAAGGATTAAAAATAAGCAAAATAGAGACTAAAACAGTAATTTAAACCGAAAATGCAAAAATAGAGGTTTATAGAAAACATAGAGGAAATAGTGGAAAACAATATAAGGTTTATTTCCTTAAAAAAGACTCAAATTGAGTTTAAACATTAATAAAAACTTGATATCAAGCCCAGAAAAAAGACCTATATTGGACGCGATACGTTATTTTTCATCGGTGCCTGGTGAGCACGAACGTGACTGGTGCGTTTTCTGACGCCATACTTTCAAAGGTAAAAAAAAAGTCCCTACTAATTATATCCCAAACGTTGCCTCTGGCCCATTGGTATGCCTATTTTGACAATTTTCGCGATCCTGTTGTTGGCCATTCTGCTAACGTAATTCCGCTATTCCCGTCTTTTGTCTGGACCATCTTAGCTCTTATCTTCTCTTATATCGTCATTTCGAAATCTGTCCCTCAATGTTAGTCCTTCTATAGATCTAAGTGTTTTCATCCCTGTTATGCGATATAAAGCTTTTTGTTTTTTTCATTATCAACTATTGTTTCTGTTACATATATTATTAGTTTTTAAATGCTTCCAGGACAACAATTAAAAAAAGACATTGTTTTAAATACATATTACCGTTGAACAAAAGCCAGTAATCATTCAAAAAGCTTCTCTTTATGGACAGAATAAATTTTGTAGAAATTAAAATGCTATTTTGAAGACAAATTGAATTAACAAATACTTGAAAACATTTAATAATAGCGATGACCAAAGAGCTTGCAAGTAGATTTTATCTAAATTGTTTGTTTTGGACGATCACGCTCCATATATTATCGTCATAGATGTAAAACTAACTAACTACTATTTATTGAGCAATTCGGTGATTATCTAAATTAGTTAAATTATGAAATAAACCAAAAAACTTATTAACCCTAATTGTATTATATGTGCCTCTGACTATGAGGCACATTTAATTATAAAGTCCGAATTAATTGTGTTAATATAGATTTTACTATATATCAGTTTTAAGAAAAATATGAATTACGGGATATCTCCATGCTAAGTAAGGCTTTTACTTTATATGTCAAAACACGAAAAAGTTACAAATACGTTGTGCCTCACCGGCACAATTACTATTTGAGTCTTCGATACGTGAATTTTTGCGATTACAGCAATTACAAGATCAGACGTGTTATCTGTCAATATACGTTGTATTGTAAAATTCTTTCTTTTCATATATAAAATGATGAATTCATAAATCAAAAGTAGTAAAATGTTAGTATGAATTTCTGTATTGATTTTTGAATTGTTGTATTGGTGTAAAAACAGTGCAAATCTTCAATTAAAAATTGCGCTACCTAAAACCTGTTATAGAACAAAAGAACTATTTATAATGAGTTAATAAACTGATTATGCGTATAAGAAGTGCAACTAACCAATAATAAATAATTTTACTTGAATAAAACAATGCACGGAATAATGATTAAACTGAACAACTTTTGGCAACAAGTATTATCAATTAAAACCAATAGTTATTGTCAAAAAGCACATTTTTGCCAATTCTTATAAATCGATTCTTTTTTTTTTATTCAAGACAACATTTTTACTACATATTCTAGAAGAAATGAACACGTTAGCAAATCCCTACCAACTACATATTTGGTACATAATACATTTTAAGTGCCTATGTACATTGTACATATTCGTACTTAAATATATAAAATATTTTCAAAATTCACATTATATTTGGATGTTTGCCATGAAACTTTTTCCTTATTGGAAGTCACATTATTTTATTTTATAGCGTATTAACCATCAATCGGCTGCCAATAAAATTGAAAGAAAAAAAATTAAACAACAATATTAATATTTTTGCTTATGTGAAAATTATATGTTGTAGATATGTGTTTTGGTAATATAAATAATTTATATTTAATATTGAAATTGATTTTAGTCAAATATGTGGTTAGAATAAGAATAAAAAATAATTTAAAACTTGTACCTACTGTTAAACAAAATTTCTAACATAATTACGTTGATTTTTGATATTTTAATATTTAATAAGTCTTTAATTGGACAAGAACTTCGTAATACGCAAGCCCAGATAATAAAAGCACATAAGTAATTTTGCTAAATTAACTTTATAATACTTAATAATATTACTTAAACTTACTAATACAAACTATTTTTTTGTTTGCGTTTTCAGGAAATTTTGTCGAGACGTGGATTCGAACCCTTGACATGCCGCATGGTAGTCCATTAACTACGAATCTATAATAATACGGTTTAAAGGACCATTCTTTTTTTAATAATAATTTAACCCTCCGTCGGACGCATCTATTTTTTAAACGAAACTGGGCGCACTAGATCTTAGATATCGGCCTTCAATTAAGAAGTCTTTTATCAAGTGAAAAGTCTACCAACCATAGGACCATAGGAGTAATAGAAGAACATGAGTGTAAACAAAAAACATCACAATTTTGAGTAAATTTTGAATTATTTTTGTTTTCAGAAACATGGTTGTACCTGAGAGATCAGTTGCACCCTACAATCCTCCGTCTAAGGCTTCTAATAAATATAGGACTAGTTCTTTAATTATTCAAAAAATATATGGAAATCTATTTCAATTAATAAAAAATTAATTTAGAACTAATTAGAGGAAACATCAATATTGCTACCGAATATGTTAAGTCAAAAAAAAATGTTCTATCGAATTTATTAAGTAAATTAAATTTGTTCTAGCCAAGTGACATAATAAATTGTTTTGTGATAAAATTAATAGAAGACAATAATATGTTGTTGCAATACAAGTATCCCTCATATAATACGATAGATAGATTCCCACATAATTACGTGTTGTACAAAACCGTGTTGTAGGAGACTAAGGGTAAGTATTTTCTAACCGTGTTATAGTTTACTGTGTTATACGAGCATTTCTGCAATTTTCTTTTAGAGTTAAACCGTGTTGTAAGAGGGATATCTGTATATTGAAAATTAAGAAAAAATCAAGAATTTGATGTCATTTCTCAATTGTACATACAGAATTAGGAATTTATTACTGCACTACTTGTTAACATAGATAATAAAATATCTACATAATTTTGTAGTCTAATCCATTTAGGAAAATTGGAATTAATAAACTGTAATGGGAAGGGTCATAGGTTTTTAAAACTGGGCTTAAGATTTCATCATCATCATCATCATTATTATTGGCGCTATAGTTCTGGGCGGGCCTTGGCCTAACTAGGAAAAAGCATTCATAGCGGTTAATATTTTTTCAACAATGTGAGGTTGCTGATCATATAATCAACCCTTATTCGGTCATGGGAATATTTCAGTTGAAAGCACTGCCAAATTGGTAAATTCCACAAATTTTCAGACCTTAAGATGTTTTTTTTCAAACATTTAATGTGTTTTTCTTTATTGAATCGACAATCAGACAGTTATTCCTTGAAATGATGCCCTGGACCTACATTTTTTAAGTGGAATCCGACCCACTTGCCCCAAAGTTCAAGATTTACAAAAATAACGTAATTTAAAATAAAATAATAATAAAAAGCTAAACGGATAAAAATGGAAATTCTATAATTTAATTTGCAATTTTATCGCAAATAAAAATGACAAAATTTAGTTTTTTTAAAAAATAATAGCTAAAAAGTTCGTGAAAATATTTAAATTGGAATAGCTAACAAAAAATTCAAAATGTAGGCGTTTTATGGAACATTTTCTCAGCAGGTAACAGAGATGGTTCCCACGATCATAATATGATATAATAATAAAAAAATATAAATTTTAATTAATGAGTTTCAATATAAAATAAATAAAAAATTAATATCCAACACAGTGAGTACATATTTTAAAACGTTTTTAACCTTATTTAAGCAAAAAATTGTTAGTATAAAATTGACGCAATAATTAATTTACATTAAATAATGAAATTAAGTAATAAAGAAAAACTTAAATTTATCCAAGTCAATTTTAGCACATCATTACTTAAGTAGATTTTAATAAAAATCATCTTTAAAGTTCACAAAATGCACTTAACCTTTTATTCTTAATTGAATTGCGTGCACGTGCCTTGCACACAAACGCTTAACTTAATATCGATGATCACCCACAAAATTGGATTCTATTTGGGAATAAATAACCACAATGAGCATATATTTTGAGAGATCAATTTTCTTTTTTTCGTTCACTAATTATAGAAGGGTGGTTTAAACCTAAAAGTCACTGCAGATTTCATTTTTCAGCTTCTTTAACTTTTATACAAAAAAGTATGGACTTAATTGCAAGTAGAGATTTCGGATATGGAGTTCTTTCATCTTTAATGAATTTGACCTTGCAACCTTACTTTCTACAAAGTTTATTTTACATTTGCTTTACACTTTAGACACAGGAACTAATTTTGTGCATTTAATTTTGGAAATTTAGTTGGAAAATGTCTCAATGTTAATTTGATGTAATGTAATATTCTCGGTAAGTTGGAATCCATCTTACAGGCTACAACTTGGATATATTGTGCTTTCCGACGGTATTTGGTCATTAGCAGTCAGAAATAACTTGAATTTTACAACTAGTTTCTAAAAACTAAATATTCTCCAGTTTAACCGATGATCAATGCTACATTACAAAAATACAATAATTACAAAGTATAGAAGTTATAATGAAACCTCGAGGTACACCGTATTCTAAATATACCATTGATATTTTATAAAATTTCGACACAACATTACTGATTGTTATTATGTACCTACACACTACACAGATGATCATCATAACGATGGACATTTCTTGGACGTCTATTTTCATATTTCAGTTTATAGGTAAATTTTTTTTTTCAACTTTACATAGAATATTTTAAGTGGCAGGTATTAGGATTATTTTACGAGAAGTAAGTATATTATGTAGAACAATTTAAATTTCCACGAAATCACGAAAAGCAGCTTTTGGAAAATAAGAATAATGTAAAGTAATAGACCTATTTAAAAAATAAACGATCATAAAACAAAACACATCCAGGTGTGTACATTGAAATGGCTTAAAGGTGAACTTTTCACAGTTCTTAGTACTATTACTGACCAGGATAATTTCATTCTTTATAGTAGATTTGCGAGAGGTTGGTTCTTATAGTCCCATAGCATCGCGATCTTTAAAGATCGATTATACTGTTTCTTTATAGTAAATTATTTAAAAATAATAATATTTTGTTGAACTCACCCGTATGTGTACGTTTATGTATCTTTAAATTCTCGGATCGCGCAAACACTTTTCCGCAACCAGGGAACGGACAAGGAAATGGTTTCTCACCAGTATGAACCCGTATATGATTAACCAGTTTATATTTGGCTTTAAATGGACGACCATTTCTTGAACAGCCCATCCAGAAACAGGCATGTGTTGTACATTCAGGACCGCCAACATGTTCCACTGTTAAATGGCCGACAATTTCATTCATTGAACTAAACGATTTTCCACATTGTTTCCGATTGACAGATTGATGTTGCGACGGATCTTGATCCACCCACAAACATTGCATTTCTTGTTTAACGGGTGGTTGATGTCTCATGTATCGGAAAAATGCTCCCGATGAACTTGGGTTGACAGGTAAATTAGCTAAATTATGATGGTGCACCGACGGAAAATTACTTTGATGCGTATGATGGTATGGATTGTATTCCGGTGTAATTCCCATTCGCATTTGATGCTGATGAAAATGATGATTACCAAATTGGTTGTCGTGAACAGCCGGATGAGCATGGTGAATAGATGGAAATAACATAGAGGGATCTGAAGTTGGTTGTGCTGATGGTGCTGGAAAATAATCATTTTCGGATCGTTTTAACAGGAAGTCTCTAGAATATGTTGGTATCGAAGGATTTATGTGACCCATATGTGATGCAGGATGAGGATGTGATGTATATCCGCCATTGGGATTTTGATAAGGATGTTGTCCAGATGATGCTGATATATCCGTATGAGTTGCTCCCATTGACATACTGTTGTCTTGCATAACGGGATGACTTGGTGACATCTTCAGACCATATGAGGCGAGATGTGCATGATGTGTCGGAGCAGTGGGTTCCATAAATGCGTTCATCATCATACTTGAAAATATATTTACACAAACAAAATTTTACATAATATTTTAAACAAATCATAAAACACCTTATATGCCTTATTGCCTATAAACTACTTATTTTCCTTAACTATATTTGTTCTTTTTTCGTAACAATACAATAAATGCACCAATAATCACTTTGTATGGTAATGTTGTAATTGCACAAAAAAACTTATCTACGTAATTCAGTAACTCATGTAAAGTATTTGTATTAATTAACACAAAATTCATGTGAACATTAGTGTGCACAAAAATTAATTTTTTTTAAAATTTTTTTACATAAAATTCACAATCACTACCAAAAAAATTCACCAACGCGCGTTCGTCTTCGAATCAGCATGATGCTTACAATACGACACTCGCAGCGGGACTGAACTCAAAAATTCTATCAAGATTTGACCTCACTACAGGCATCTACGTCCCATAGTGAGTATTTAATTTCTAGGCAACCGATAATACCACATAATATGGGTGGAGCTTAAAATAAGCTTGTATGTTTGTCTCTAGTGTGCAGAAAAGAGAAATATAAAGTTAATGCATGCGTATTTTGATTTTATGAAGAAAACAGAAAGGAAGTAACATTTTGTACAGGGTTGTTTTAAGAAGTTAGGGTGAAATAAATTTGAGAAATGTTATCTAACAAGCCATTTTATATTTCATAATTTAGAGCTAATAATATCGATAATAATATTGTTATAGGTAAACTTTAAAAGTAAATTTTTTGAAGGATGTAGTTAAATGATTGAAGGGTAAAAGAGTAGATAGCTCCTCACGAACTTTTACTCTCAGTCTAAAATAAGACAGAAAAGTAGTTAGTAGTTTTCATAAGTGAACATTGTTCCTCGACTAGCAGGTATTTTAAAATCTCCTTTCTCCTTTCTAAATTTTAGGATTTATTTTTTTCAACAGTGTTAAAAAACGTTGAATACTAAATTGGACTCATATAAATGTTTAAAATGCATAAGTGGCTATCTACGATTTTAAAAATTGTGAAGCACAAAATTAGTAGGGGAGACTGGGGAGTTGTTTGGTTATATAGCACAGCAAATTCAAATAACATCAGATAGGATAACATATTATATTGTATTTTTATTATCATTTTTAAGAAAACTACCTTGTGACATATCCCGATTCCCTATTGCAGATAACCCTCGTATAAAGCGGTACTTCTATAACGCGTTTTCGCTACGACGCGATTTTGAAATTGTGGACATCCCTTATACAACGCGGTTGCAGTTTCGTATAACGCGGTCTTGAAATTTCCAAATATTGATTTTTTCGCTTAAAATATTATTTAAAATAGAATTAAATATTTTACACGAAGCTCAAATATCAAGTTTTTTTGGGCTGCAATGGGAATTTGTCGGATTAATTGAAAACTATTTAAACTCAACGAAAGTTCATTAAAAACCATTAAAATTGAACTGAAATTTTTTAAAAAAAGTTTTTTTATATAATTGAAAAAATAACATTTTTATTAGATTTGGAACGTAAACCTACTCTTTGAATGGGTTCCTTGTCTATACCGCGGGATTTTTGTGGAACCTAACTTCCGCGTTTTACGAGGGACATACGGACGGACGGACATGCATATTTCGACTTATAATTTCACGAGAAGGACAATGGCGTTAAAAAAATCTACGATGAGTACTTATTAATGTAGTACTGGTATCCCTCGAGTTACGCGGTACTTAAGTTACGCGAAAAAAAATTGCAACAATCCTCGAGTTACGCGGTACTGGAGTAACGCGGTTTTGGAGCAATTTTTATTTAAAAAGAAAATATATAATTATAGATGAATATATAATTACATAAAAAAGATAATAGGTATTTCACAATATGTACTTTATACTTTACAATATTTTGAAATACATACTGCTACTGACAGAGAAAGTGTGCGAGTCTCGACTTAAGCGGAACCAATTTACCACGTAACTCGAGGGATACCTGTATTCTATATTTTTACACAATACCCATATGTGAGGAAAAAAATTGAAAGGACATATTACACCATGTGATAACTCTCACCAGTCTCCCCTATGAGTTTTATTGGAACATACACTAATTTGTTAACATATTTTAAAAATATATGTATTTTTAATTAATGACTTCATTATGCTTCCATTTAACAGGGTAAAGGCCAAATCCACCGGTGTTAATTCAAAATAAATATCTGCATCACTCAGGATATATTGAATTATGTTTCTAGTTAAGCTATTCTCAGATAAATTAACCATTTAAGTCTAGCAATAATAAAGTCAAGTTAGGTATAGAATACAATAATGAAAGCGAGACCAAAGCATGTTCGATAAAAATAACTAAAGACAATATTTACCGAACTTCGATTATGCTCCTGAATTGAAGTTTAACCCGGGTACCCAGCTTCACTAGTATTTTATAAATAATTATGTATAAGTACTTATAAAATTTTAATCCAAATTGATTTATAAATAATTTTTATATGAAAAATTGACGTTCAGTTATGAATCTTAAAAAAATGAAAATGTTGATATTCAACATTAATATTAATAAAAAAAAATAAAAATAGATTAGAACTTGGTAAAATTTGAATATTTTTATAAATTTCTCAACCACATTGATCGTTAATTGTGGATGATCAAAGAAAAAATAATAAAATTAAAGAACTCTAATCTAAACTATATGGTAAAATCAAAACTTTTTCGCTTTTAATTATTGAGAATTAACTATTTATTTCCTAAGGATCTATGTATATAAAAAAAAACAAAATTATTTCTATTCTAAAATTTCAATAACAATTTTCTCATCTATTTCAACACCCATTTTATTACAAAATGGATAAGAAAGTTATTAGGCTTGTTATAATTACATAAAACTGTTATAACACTGTAAAATGTACACATATACCTCAAATTACTCTATTAATTTAATCCTATTCTATATAAATTTGAAGAAGGAGATGGCACGGCATGCGTGTCAACAAAACAAAACCAATGTGAACTGAAAACACAGCAAGCCTGTTGATTCGACAAGATTACCTGCTGAGCTCCTAACCAAGTGGGCGAGTACGACACTGGTTGGTTTCCGGTGTTAACCAACGAAAACAGTTCAACGGCAAATTTGAAATGGGCGGGTATCAGTCAAATAATAATATTTGTTAATGCTGTGGAATATTTTTTTGGGAGTTGAAAACATAATATTTTGTTGTTAGCAGTGCGCAATAAGTATGTGTAAACCTAGTACAAATTTATATTTTCGAAATGATTGGGTATAATTTTGTATGAATAAATTAGATTGAACTTTATAAAAATGTGGACATAAAAAAGGAACGATTGGTTTATTAAGGTAAATTTGTGAAGATGTGTAGGGGAGGCCGGGGCTAGTTGTGAAATTTCAGACTAAATTGAGATTTCTCTAAACAAAATAACAGTACAGATAATACAATAGTTTTATCCTAATTATACATCATTCACCCATCTTGTTTGATATAAGGTTTTCATCAAAATCTTTTTATAATACTTAGTAGTTAGATTGGAAGCCATTATGTTAGGTACTGCGTACTGCCATATGATAGGTACCTCATTGGCGAGGCATATTGTGACAATATATAGGACAAGTTGTGACAAAGAAAATACACTTCTTTTATTTTAAATATAATTCAGTTCAATCTTTCATTTAACAGGGTAAAGGCCAAATGTACCGGTGTTAAATATCTGCAGCACTCAGGATATAGTGAATTAAATTTTTTCCCATGTCATTCGTAATACTTGTCTTGTTTTTTTATAACCTGTATCCTGATCCTTGTACGGCCAACTGGCTGTTGTTAACGTCATCTTTTCAGTATTTCTTATTATAAGTACTTTCTCAAAGTTTGGTACATGCCACAACTTACCCCATAAAAATTGTTATTATATTTGATTTTAATTTTAAACATTATCACTTATAAATTTACTGTCAATTACATTTAATTTACATAAAAAAAATTAAATTTTATTATATGATTATAGTGTTACGTGAGTGAGTGCTGTCACGCAGTAGTATTTTCTTATCAAAATAGTGCATAGATTCTATAATATAAAGGTTGTCACGACATGCTCCATGTCATAAATAACCCCAGTCTCTCCTATGACATATATTTTAAAATACAAATCTACTAATTATTAAATTATTCTGCATTGATATTTCAATGTACTAACTAAAATGCCTTGAAGAAGTCAAGTAGTTTGAATCTCAGCTTAAACTTTTTAAAGTTTGTCTTGAAACTCCTAGTGGCTAAACTTTGCTAAGTTTATAAGATCTTGAATATTGTGTTACTGCTGCATACCATTAACGCTTTATTTCCATCATCATTCTACGATTCTATTACACTTCATTTATTTGTTCCGATCGTAGATCCTACAACCGATCATAATCATGATTGGTTTCTGCCTCCATCACACATTAATTGATTAATACAAAGCATCAAGAATATTAAACACTATCATATCGATACTTCGCCACTATACAGAAATATTATGTAATAATATGTAAAAAACCAGTAGCGGAGCGTCAAATCACACCGAAGGATGAATAAATGCAATAAAATGGCGTGTGATCTCTCTTCCTTGGCCTTTAAGGTTAAGCACGTTTTTTGTCTTCAATGAATCGCTTTGAAAAAGGCGTTTTTAATAATGTTTTAATCAACTCAATTTAGATTAGATACCGACATACTTTCAAATTTATTTCTTAGAAGATGTATAATAGAGTGGGGCGATATACCTTATGTTGTTTGATTTTATCAGAACCACTTTTTTAGGGTTCCTTTAAGTGTTTAAGAGAAAT
>JANSTT010019867.1:0-10564 GCA_026745375.1 Platyura marginata
ACATACTATACCTCTATCTCTACAATCACACCTCATGCCTATGAATAATCCAGCAACAAAAGTGAATTGTCATGCTATTTAATGCGATATTTCTGAATGACTGTAGTTTGTCTCTTTATTCGTTTTATTTACGCATCCATTATAAATGATTATGGCATTTCTGATTCTCACCTACCTAATTAAAATAAAAAGCTTCGTTTAATGCCATAGCTGCGGTCTTAATTTCTGGGCTGGAAAATTAAATTAATCGCTTTGTTATATCTCTTTATATTTAGAGACAATTTTTTTATTTTTTTTTATTTTTTTTTATTTTTTTTTTATTTTACGCAACGCGTCGTATACTTACAAATAGATTGAATTTGTTTTCATTTAATGAAATACGAGTATTTTCACACTGTACGTTTAATTAAAATATTACCTTCTTTAATGTTAATAATACATAAATAAAATAAGTAGAGTTGAGGTATTTTCGAAAATTCTTAGGATTAAAAATAGAAGAATATCTATCTAGGAGTATTAAATAACAAATGCAAGGTTAAACACTAATACCCAAGTAGCAATTTAACACTGAAGTTAAAAGAAAACTTAAATTGGTTTCGGGTTAGATAGAACACGTTTTAAAAACGTTATAATAACACCACAATTTAAACCATTTTAATTTCAGTTAATCAAAAATTAGATACTCAAAATTCAAACAATTGAAAATGTAGATAATTGGGGGTCCCCAACAATTTCAGTCAGCGAACGACAGTTACAATTAAAATCAGACATGTTCTTGTTCAAGTTGCACTAAGCTTTTGTCTTGTTGGTACATTTTCCACATACAAGCTTTTTGCACAATATTTTCATTCATCAAAATTCAACGCCCGATTCCAAAGTTATTTTAATTCAAAGTTAGTTAATATGTCCATTGGAGTCTACAAAAAAAACCTGCAGTTATTTTATTGTCTATAACTTTTACAATTTCTCATCGGTTTTCAACAGCGTTTCCATAATTTATTAGGAACTTTTTCGTGGTTTTCATATGAATTCAACAATTTTGAAATCGAGAAATTTAAGTAAGTGCTAGAGGTACCTCAATGCAGCATATCAAAATTAAAAAGTTGGTTTGATTTCAACTAAAATCGCTTCTAGAAGAGATAATTTCATCATTTTTTATGAAAATAAAACTCGAGAGTTTTAACTTTCAGACTACATCGAACGTAATAAAATCAATCTAGCCGTTTCTGTATTAATCGCCGTTTACTTTTATGGCGTCTGCGTAGGACATGCGATGCTATGCTATAAGAAGTAATCTACATTTATGTAGAAAAAACGCTAAACAAAATCATTTGGGGTTGTGCAATTTTCAAAACTTTAATCCTAATAATATGTGAAGTAATCGTATGTAATAGTAAAGTACATTGTACTGTACATATGTGTACTAGAAGTGAAGTATTGTGATTGCACATATGATGTTTTAAAAAAAAATTATTACAGAACTTCAGTTAAAACTTTGAACATACACACAACTTTTCCGGATGCAAAACGGGCATTTAAAAGCTTTAATTAAAAAGCCCATAAATTTGGTGTATTTATTAAAAATTGACGAGGATTTTTAGAAGAATAATTCATTTACGAAATTAGTTAATTGCTAAACTTTTACCTGTAATATTTTAAATAGTTAAAAGTACATATGTAAGGGTACATTATGTATAAATGAAGATATACATATGTACGTATGTAATGTTGGTAATTGAATAATACACCGGTAAAAATTTTTATTAAAAAAATAGTTAGTCAACTAACTAATAGGGAGTTCTTTTATTTATTTCAGTTCAAATTAATTTGTAGATGCATTGTAGGCACTGAATCTTATTACTTGGTCGAATCTAATTATAATTAACTACCACTATATGGTGAGATATGTAAAACATAATATTTTACAGCCGCTTTATCATTGTAATTAGTCTCTTTAAAAGAAATTCCATATTTTACACCTTCACCTTTGGAGAAAAAAAAAAAAAAAAACTCTTCCATATGAACGCGAAAAAATCTGAAAATTCTTTAAAATGCATCAGCCATTTTATAAGTGTTTTGAAGAGAGAGCTTTTTCGCATGATATCCCAACATAAAAAGTCGTCGCCTTTTTTGAATGCCAATTAGTAGGTTAGTGCACACATATTACCTCATACATAGTAAAACCTATGTGTGTACAAAGTGGATTTTTTAGTTGGTTTTAAACACAAAATGCTAACCACTTAGTCCCTCACACGATATTGCCTTCTGTGTGCCGGTATTGCAAAAACGTAATTTTAATCCTTGCTGATCTTAGAATCTTAACGCATGAACACGGTCACAATCATATGAGCTATTCTTGTTTCAGTTATTGTAAAGTGGCGTTTAATTAAATATTAAAAAAAAAAAAATCATAATAAATAAATAAATATTGTACCTACCTATGTATGTATGTGTGTATAAATTTACAACCAAAAAAAAACTCATAATTTTTATTGTACTTAACAATTTTTATTGTGTTCGCACACTTTTACATTCTATAATCCTAATTATATTCATACGATCTGTGATTTGCATAACAAAGCTCAAACAATTATTCGTCCAAATAAATCTATTGTTAAACGGTTTTTAATCTCAAATACTCAACAAAAGAGCTTTTTTTTGTTAACAATTTTATTATTGTATATATATGCATGAGGTATGTTTGTACCTATATAATGTGTATAAAGAGTATATTAAGAGTGAAATAAGCTATAAACACTTTGAGTTTAACGTTTAAGTCGGCCTCAAAGAAAAAGTAAAGTATTTTGTCAAAATAATTGGCCAACTTTGATGTTTTTTTTTTTTTTTTTTATTTGTGGTAAAGTACCTAAATCGTAAATTTAAGATTATTACGCTACGATTCTTTTGGCAATAAAGTTAATATTTTGA
This sequence comes from Platyura marginata, assembly GCA_026745375.1. NCBI lineage: Eukaryota > Metazoa > Arthropoda > Insecta > Diptera > Keroplatidae > Platyura > Platyura marginata. The sequence goes on from JANSTT010019867.1 coordinate 2,929, forward strand.
ATGTGTGCCTATACTCATTTTGCTTCCACACGGTAAACTAAATTTTGAACATTGATTCGACATGTTTGTGATTTTTTTACGTTTTGGATATTTTGAATCGTAAAACTACTCAAAAAAAAAATGTTGGTAGTAAAGAACAACCGTAAATAGCTACCAATATAAAATTACTAGAAAATACCCATTCTGTCAAAATTCTTATGTGGAAGCTAAGTAGGCTTTACTTGGCAGCCTTTTTTTAAATTGTTTGAAACGTTGGAACGACTGAAAAATTTTTAACGAAAATCAGTTTATCATGAAACTCGTAAGTACATATAAAAATATCAAACACATTCGTACATTTATAAACCTACAGTGCACATTATTTACAAAAAATACAGTTTAAGAGAATTACAAAAGATCCAGTAAGGAAGAAATAATTGGCTACTTCGATTATAATATACCCGTATGAGTACTTATTTATTATCTATGACTTTGTACTTATCTATTTTTTCTGTTAATTTGAGTAACTTAAATACAAATAATTAAAAACCCTATAGAAATGATATCAAATTGATTGCAGCGCTATAACGGTGGGCTGTGGAACTTTTTGATCTATTAATGAAATATTAGTTTTTTAATTCTCTATAATTTTTATCATATTAATTTTTTCTCTTCCGAATATTTATCATAGAAATGTATTTCTTGTGACATTTGAAATGAAAATATGGATCTCCGTTCGTCCGTAATCAAGATTCCGGTTAAACAACTGACGATGGAGATCTGAAATTTTTAAATACTTCTTGAGTAAGATCTCTATTGTTTCTAAAACAAACCGAACTAGGTTTAGAGAGGGTGCGATATTGTATGTACCTAATTTTGAAATAAACCCTTCATTTACTCGAAATATATTCTGAATAGAGAAAAAATGAATATGACAATAATTATAGAGAATAAAAAAATTAAGATTTCATTCTTACACAAAAAAGTTGCACGATCTACTGTTATGGGTTTTTAATCATTTACTCAAAAAATATTTGGATTATGGAAAAATTAATAGGATGAAAATGACAGAAAATAAAAAAAATGAAGATTTTATTAATAGACCAAAAAAGTTCCACGTCGTGCCGGTTTAGCGCTGCATTCAATTTTATGTTATTTTTAGGATTTTTTATACTCAATACTTACATAGTTGTTGTACAAACAAATTGGACATAGACAAAATCGTAGATAATAACGAAGTACACGTACGGGTATTTTATAATCGACATAGCCAATTATTCCTTCTTTACTGGTTTATAAACAGAGATGTATTTCCGTTCAGGAATAATAATTTAACAAAAAACAAAGCTTAGAGTTTCTTCAAATAGATATTATAGTATATGGAATGGAACAATGCTATATATTTGTACCATGTACCTATCTGACTAATTTTAATATTACGTGCGTTGTATTTTTTCCAGATAGATAATAATTTCCCATAATATGTAAAATCAACAGAAGCAATGAAAACATACAAACAGATAAATGGTCTAAAATGAAAGAACAATAAATCGTGCTTTTTGTTTGTTAAAACACACAAAAAATGATGGTAATTTGTCTTAAGTTATTTTTTCCATAAATTAGTCGAGTAAATATTCGTTTATATTATGGCAAAGCTACAATTAAAGAACAAACATTGAAAACAGAAGATGTGAATTGTTCATTATAGTCATAGTGAGTTGTATATTGGTATTTTACATAAATTCAATGGAGATCATTGTGATCATATACATTATTCATTGAAATTCAAGAAAAAAGTGCTAATGAACTAAACGATTTCGCTATTATTGGTTCATTATGATCCGAATTGAAAATCATTGTTTGCTACCTAAATTGTATAACGATAATATAAGAAAGAAGGCATTACATTGAAATAGGAATTTGAGGTTACTATTGATTTAAGAATTTTAAAAAGATTCGATTACAATTACTTTTAATAATACAGTAGAAGAGTTTCTTTAATTAGAAAAACTCGTTGTTAACATATTCCATCTCTATTATAATTATATTTCTACAAAAATTTTAATGGCATCGAAAGAAATTTATTTGTGGAGAAATTAGATAATGGAATTTTAAAAGAATGTTTTGTACATATTTGTAAAAAAATTTGCATTATTTAGTTATGAATTAATTAATATTTTACGATCATACTTATACATCCAAACCTAGGTGATATTTCACAAAGGATAAAACTGATTATAGATCATTTATAAAAATAGAAAATAAGATAGGACCCAATATAGGACCCAATATAAGACCCAATATGAAACTTCAGGACCTATGTAGAACGTAAATACAGTTGTGGTTAAAAATTTGTTTGGCTATCAACCAACATTTCGCATAGTTTGGTATGCTGTCAAACGCTTAACATCGAGGAACAACAATAGGTACTATAAGGATACGTACAGAGTGAACGCTATGAGCGAAGTGAAGTGCGATTTCGTGCGTTTAAGCGAAGGAAAGGCGTGCATAGTGAAAGCATTTAAGCATTTGTCGATGCAAAGCTGTTTATTATTCAAGTGAAACGAATTCGTCAGATAAAAATTATTTCGTGTCTGAAAGTGTTTTAAAATATTTAACGTCGAAAAGAATTTCAGTTCATCCGATTTTTCAATCTAGAGCATAAAATGGAGAATTTCATCACTTGTATAAATTAAAACAAACAAAAAATTCACCAAAAACCACAATAACACTCAAAGTTAAGGAAAAAACTATAAAAAGAAACTATACACGCACAAGCTAAACCATCAAAACAGTACTTCGTTCTGAAACGCTACAAAACGCTTTGCGCTTCGCTTCACTTTGCTTCTACAATGAACACTTCTGTTTAACATGCATTGCACAGCTTGCAAGCACTCGCACGGTTATAGCATCGCTCTTAGCGTTCACACTATATGTGCAGCCTTACTTGGCTGCTAATTATCAAACATTTTTTGTAGTTATGTCTTTTGCAATATGAAGCAACGCTGTTGTGCTTGGCTGCAAAATTGAATTACAGTGGAATCCATAGTGCCTGCGTATTAAAGTACATACTCAAGAATTTGCATTTTTATGACTATCTCGAGGCATTTAAGATTTATGGGATGGGCCTAAAATCGCAAAATTGATTGTCCTTTTTAACAGGAATACCTACTTTTGACTGTTTTTTAATGGAAACAATTCTAAATAATTTGGCTAACTTTATTTCAAAAAAAAAACTTAAGTAGCTGTATAAGAGTGACTGGGTACCTAAGTAGTAATTATTATTAGTATAACATTTTCGTACATACAAGTAAAAGGAGATAAAAGAAAACTTTCGTCACTAATTCAATTTTGAGCGCATAAAAAGATATAAGCAATACGCATACAATAAACATTTTCAACGAGACACATTTAAAAGTGATTTTCTTTTCTTTCCTATTAAAAACTCATCTGAACATCACCGCAATAAATACGGACCATGACAAGTCATATTAATAAACGATTGTAATGCACAAAAACTTTGGATAGGCTATAAAACAATATTTTGAGACGAAGCATAACATTTTTTTTTTTTTTTTTTAGTGAGAAATGTTAATCCTAACTACATCCTTTTTGAAGGTTAAAAATGCTATTTTCAATGTTAAAACTATATAGAAAGATCCATAAAACACATTCATGGAACGAAAATGAAGCACAAATTTAAAATGGCAAAAGTTAAACGAAAAAAAAAAATAAAAAAATACAAATAGTCAAATACACAGTACAAAAACATTTAAATAACAAGCATCAAGCTATTGTTAGAAGATTTTTATTTGTTATTTTGGTCATAGTTTGTGTCGTCCAAAATGCAGATATTTTTTTGTTGTTATTTTGTTATTTATAAAGAGAGTCCATTTACTGTTGTTTTGTTACGCTGTGAAACAAGAATTGGAATATTTTCATAGTTTCTGGTTAAAAGGAATTAATGTAGATGTCATGGAGGTCTTTATTTGAATATATGCTAACAATAAGAACAATATGTGGTCATACGAGTGCAGCAATATACAATTGTTGGGTACATCCTTGGGTATAGTACAAATAATGGAAGCATCTGCATGACCTATTCTTTTGAAAAGAATATGGGCTTGATTTTCGCAATAAACCTTTAGGATCCATAGTATTGACCAATATTAAAAATAATAGTGCTAAATAGCTCTATAGTGCATATATGTATGCATTATGCATATCGTACCTTCGGAGAAACAATGACGTAAAAGTGTAAATATGTCTTAAAATGAGTTATCAATACCATACTTACGTCATTGTTTCTCCGAAGGTACGATCTACAATATGTTCATTAACCCTAAAGCGCAAATTTTTTTTTGTAATACAAACGTATAACGGAGTCCGTTGGACTTCACTGTAATTCCTATGGAAATAAAAGTTTTTGGACCGTTTTTTTCAAACAAAATTAATTTTATTTGGGTTATCGTGTTCAAAATTAAAAAAATTAAATTAAATAAAACTTACGTCATTCTGATGGAAGAAAATGGAAAAAAAATCGGGCTTTCACCAAACATCTTGACCGCTTTTTTCAAAAGTGACACAATTTTGAACTTTCTTAATACTAAAGATATGGTTTTGAAAATTTGCATTTTTATATTATTTTAAATTTCCAACATTTTTTGCAAATAAATTTTTTTTTTTTTTAACCCTTTAACACGTACAGCGCAACGTTGATTTTGATCAATTGTTTTGTGAGATCACCATAACACATTTTTTTTTAATTGGCTCAACCCAATCAAGGTTGCTGAGTTCGTAGGATTAATAATAAAACCATAACAATAATCGCTATAACAATAACAACAACCAAGCTTCAACCTAAATTTCATCTTTCTAATTTTGGTGGGGCAAAGTACGAGTAGCTAGCTTTGACCAGGGCGAAAAATAGTCTGGCATCAAGAAAAATTTTCTTTCGTATTACCTAATGTATAGTATTTCTTGACCATTATATTACTTAGGTCTAGACATGGCTTAAAAATATTATAGTAAAAGCAATAAATGCATTAAAATACCTAAAATGTTGTAAACAAATTTTGTGAAGCTGAACCTTTATGTTCAGTAGTGTGTAAATTATCCTGGTCCCAGATTTTATTGTAAACACCAAGGTTATATGAACGTACATTGTACACTACACGCTTATTACATGTGATTGTGCGCAATGCTACATAGATACCTGTACAATATTATATTAGTCATTGTAAAGTATAAGAATGAGCTATTTTATCGCAATTGCTGTAATGGATATTTTGGTAGTAATTAACTTTGCGAGTCAATTGAGTCAGAGCAATTTTTGCAAAATATAAATATACAGAATGTTAAGTTAAGAAATGTTTAAAGAAAGCCTGTTGATGTAATCGTAAGTCGGGCCAGGCGTTGGTTTTTCTTTCAATTTCTGCTAATTGAATTTTTTCAAATTCACATATTTTTTCATATGCAATCATAGATTGCTGCACATTTTAATATATTCTTGATGAACCTAATTAAAGATATAGAACAACTTAAGAAAATATAGAAGTCCAGATAGCGTGTATTTTAGACTATTCAGAAATAATCAGTGAATATTACTAATGTTAAAGCACACAAAGCTTCTGTGAAATAATTAAATGTAATAATCCAAAAAAATATTAAATACCATTGATTGTATTTCCTGGCCCACAATTTTATTTTGAATTTTGAAGGGCCTCTAAAATAGTAGTTGCGCTGAGCCTCTCATTTTCTCTTTACAATACCCGCTAACTCATTTTTATGTACCTATTTTTCAGGAGATAGAAAAAACTAAAATAGCGTATTGAGTTAGAGGATGGAAATTTTTAAAACAAACTTTTTGTGATAATTTTACCATCGGTGCGGGGTTGCATACACATCAATTTTATGCAATAAAAAAAATCGGTAAAAATGAGTTAACGGGTATTGTATATAAGCCATTGGTAGTATATAATACATAGTATGTATCTTCTTTAATTTAAATTTGAATTTTCACATATTATATATCTGTACTGTATGTACAATTGTGCAAGTACATACTTACATAGATTCATATTACCATGTACTTATGTTGTATAGTTAGACGTCTCAATTACATATAGAATTTTTAAAAAGAAATCATACCTAAATAGCTATGTGTGTATAACGTATTTGTATACCTCCAACATTCTATATCAAATTAATTGATGTTATATATCAATTAAAATTCATATCGACACAGAATAATTAAGTATAAATCCTGTAATACTTTCTAGCTTGACGATTATCATGAATACACAAATATTTTTCGCTCTAGTGAATTTAAAATACAATATCGCCGTTCTTATATTATTATTGTACCTTGCTGCTCGTATATATGAAGCTTATAGCTTGTAGGATGTATATATTGTACATAGGTATATGAATTATATCCTGTAGTCCAGTGGTTCCCAAACTTTTTTTGTTTTTGTAGTACCTCAAAACAAAAACTATTTTCGGGTTGATACACCATCAGAAAAAACTTGTCATTGTGATTTTTTAGCGACCACTGGGCTTGCTTAGATTTGTACAATTTTGCAATATTAGATTTAATGTCAATTTTAGGCGTACTAAGTCTGGCTCTACTTCAATTCTCGATCACCATTTGTTTTTTTATGGCAATTATAGCCAAAAACACAGTTTCACAAATATATGACGTACTGAAAGAGATCAAACATTTCAAAACTCAATCCGAAATCAATCTATATTCTGCTCCTCTTTTAAACTCAACAAATTATTGTTGAAATCTTAAATACACCATCACATGAAAGTTCAATGAATTGATATCTTTCCTCCATAGAAAAATCAGCTGATAATGCAACTTCGGAAAGCGAATTTCTAATCAATTTCACCGTCCGAAAAAGCGACGATTTGAACGATTTCAGAAAATATTTATTTTATTTATATGTATAATTGTATACTTAAGTTGTGACGTCATTTTGTAAAAAGCGTAAAATAGCTAAAACATGGATTAAAATAATACTAAAGGAATTATTTGTTTTATCTGTTTTTGTACAACAATTTCTTATAATATTTTTCCTTGGGTACCTACCCCTTGGCAACTGGCCTTATACCCCTAGGGGTACGCGTATCACCGGTTGAAAATAGCTGCTGTAGTCTACATTATTCTGTAGTATTATACAATATATGTAGATTACATATATAATATTTATACATACGCAGTGTATATTATAACCAGAACCAGGCATCCTAGTAACGAACGTATAATTCCAGAATCACAAACACTTGATATTTATAGGTGAGGTGTTCGGTTCGGCATTCAATTTGTGAAAATATTCTCTGTGGGGGGTTGATTTTTGCATTTTAATATAAATTATTCATTGAGGAAAAAAATGCATCTAAAAAACCTGTTACTTATTTTTTTTGTTTTATTTCTGTTAATGAAAAACTCTTTTTATAAATTGAGTTCTTATTAATTTTTAATAATTTAAAAACTATGATCAATTTAGTCTATTATTTTAATTCTAATAATATTCCAATTTAACAAATGCATTTATATTTATTGTAATTGAACTAATACAGTGGTCGAAATTTAATTAAAGGCAGTCATTATTTTGGTAATCTTAGCGATGTTTACAAAATAATAAAAACC
>JANSTT010019868.1:0-10564 GCA_026745375.1 Platyura marginata
TAATTTTTTAAAATTCAGTTAGTCTCAAATTTTTTCTTTCTTTTATATATTTTTCTAATACACACACACACACACATTAATAGTATAATTTTCTTCGTTAATAATATTTAATAATATTAATATTATTATTAATATTGTTATTATTATTTACGACATCATATAAGGCATTTATTATTAATTATTAAAAAAAAAAAATTATAAAAATTAATAGAAACGAGATAATTATTGTTAGGCACAAATATAAAACAAAATTGCACAATTCTAATAAGAAATATATTCTAAAAAGAAAAAAAAAAAAAAACTTCTTACGACAATAATTTGGCAGATTCAATTCGATAACAAAGTTAATTTGTCTTATTAGGGTAGAGGGGTGGGGGCGGGCGGTAGGAACCAGCTAATGACGAACAGAGCATTAGCGGCGCTCCAGAACTTGTGATTCTGGTCGTGTGATTTGTTCAATTCCGTAGCGAAATCGGATCTATCTTGTACACGTAATTTTTCAATAAAATGTTTGAGATGTGACAACATGCGATTCGGGAAGAAATAATTATAGATGCGCATGCGGGTTTCGTATTCTGTCTGCTATCGGAAAGAGACGAAATTGAATAAACGGGGTCACATCTCGTAGTTGATATTATGTTTGTTTACAAATAAACGTAAATAATATTAAAACCAGTAAAGAAGGAAAAATTGGCTACGCCCGATTATAATATACCCTTTTAGAGAGTACTTGTTTACAACTTTGTCCATGTCTATTTTGTCCTGGACAATTGGGTAAATTGAATAGAAATGATTGAAAACTGTAGAAATGATATAAAATTGATTGCAGCGCCATAACGGTATTTCGTGGAACTTTTTAGTCTATGAATAAAATCTTCAGTTTTTTATTCTCTATCATTTTCGTTATATTCATTTTTTCCCTTATCTAAATACTTTTCGAGTAAATGATTAAAAACCCTAAAAATTCTATTCAATTGATTGCAGCGCCATAACGCGAGATCGTACAAGTTTTTGGTCTAAGAATAAAATCTTCCTTTTTATATTCTCTATAATTGTTGTTATAATCATTTTTTCTACATTTCGACTATCTTTCGAGTAAATGAATGGGGGGTTTGTATCAAAATTAGGTGAACACTGTACCACAGCCTCCCCTATTTTTTGTCCGATTTACTCCAAAAACAATACAGACCTTACTCTAGGACTACATAATAATTTGTCAAAATTTCAGCTTTCTAGCTTTAGCCAATTGGCCGGAATCTTGATCACAGACAAATTGGACAGACGGACGGACGAACGAAATGGACGGAAAAAGAAGCGGACGGACGGACGTACATAATTCGACATAGAATTTCACGAGAAAGACAATGTGGTGTGGTGAAATTTTTTTACAAACTCCGTATCAAAGTTATAATACCCTTTAATATTAACACCATCCGGGTATAAATATTTCGGCTAAATTCATTTTCATTTTGAACATTTCTAATTTTTAAATGTTATTTTCCAATTGGAAAATCATTTTTGAAAATGCCGCGAGCAAAAAATCTATAACAATAAACAATAAATATGGCGGAGCAGGGAGCACGGAATGTCAAGTTTATCGGGGGTAATACCCAATATTAAATAATAAAAAAAAATAGCTTAGCTGTCACATATTTCGTTTTCGCTACGGAATGAGAACACAAATATTGCGACCAGAATCACAAGTCCCAGATGTCTCACCTTGAAAATACTTGAAAATATTTTTTGCCTCATAAAAAAAAAAAAAAAAAAAAACAGAGTGTTAGGAATCAGGAATAAAAGTAAACGAGAGAGATGAAATATATAGTTTTGTTGGAAAAAAAAATTTCACCCCACCATTTATTTCATTTATAAGCAACGCCACTGGGGGTGAATATTTAATGGTTTGTTCGAAACATGAACAAACCATTAAATATTTACGTGATGAGGCAATGAATGCCCCATACAAAAATTAAATTTGAATGCGCCGCCTCACTTAAGGTGGAACATTTTAAGAATCAGTGTACCCTTTTTAAAGGACAATGAATCGCATCCTATAGGCCGAACGACAGGCATTGTAATTGTGATGGGGCGAAGTACAAAGGTATTTACTGCAAAAAAAATTTACGAGATGATTAAGGCAAGAACGATCCGAAAATGAAGGTCGCGTCGCATTCGCATTCGAACAGAGATTCGATGAAATGCAGCGGGAGTGTTTGGCATTGCGTAGACGTTAAAAAATGTTTAGGCACTTGAATTCTATTCTATTCTAATTTAATTTCGAAATTTACTATGAATTATTTTCTTTTTTTTTTTTTCGAATATATATAATTTGGCATGTACAACAACCCCCCTCCCCCTCCTAATCCGTTGCACTCTTATTTCGTATATATATATATATATATTTATATATATTTCGTTTAATATTGATACCATGGCTGACGACGAACCCAACGTAGCCGATGATTCGTTTGATCGGAACGTATTTTGATGCTGGCCCCTTCGGCGGCACGTACCGTCTCCTTAACGCTTTGCATTAAATTTTGTGCATTGCCAACAAGCATTTCGGTAGCTTCACGATCCTCATCCGATCCTGTGTTTTATGAAAATGGAAAATGGCCCACGTTAAACACAGTGAGAAAAAACAGAGACACACACACACACAGAGCAGCAGCAGCAGCACCACCACATATTCGTCAACCTCACTACTTATTTGTATTGTACGCGCGCATTTTTGGAATTATTCAATTAACACGATAATGCGCATGCGCGTATAATTGAAATAGGCACTGAGGTGAGCAATGACTGACTATATATGGAGGACATAACGTACCTTGTGCACCTAGCATTGTCGCTTTGACGGTCGATAATATTTTCAATTGGGTGCCAATTGTTGGTATTCGTTCGCAAACTTGTAGCAAATTCTATACAAAAAAAAAATTGTTTTTTTTTCTCTCTCTCTCTCTCTTTCTTTGAAAAATCAAATCGAATCCTTACCGTACGTATACGTTTATCGGTACATTCTCGTGCCAATTGTTTTGCCAAACGTGTAACATCCTCTGATGCTTCGGCAATTAGTTTGGCCGTTGCAATTAATTCTCGTTTGCTGCCCTTCGAATCAGTACGGACCAATTCAGATAAGCGGGCCATTAGTACGGCCATACGTTTGGCAGCCGCTATAATTTCATTATCCTTCGATGACCATTGGCGTACCTCTTGATGGAGTCCATGGGCGGCAATTAAAATCGGTTGATTGGCGTGTGGTGTCTCTTTGAATACTTCATCCTCGTCGTCGGTTTCGGGCGGTGGGGGACGTGTGGGTGGTGACGCAATACCTTCACGTGGCAATGGCGGACGTGGCGGAGCATGGTCTTCAGACAGCATAATCGAAACAATATTGAAAACACAGAAAAAAGCTTAATATCAACAACGCCCAAGAGAGAGAGAGAGAGAGAGAGAGAGAGAAAAACAAAAAAAAACCTTTCGAAATACCTTGATTAATGTTAAGCGAAGACAAATCGGGTGGCGATGGAATTTCCGGTGTATGCATAATGGCACTGCGAACTTCCCGCACAGCAGCCAATAGCTGAATACGAAAATTTGTAAGAAAAAAACAACAACAAAAAAAAAAGCGAAAAAAACTCAAATTTACATGTTTATTTGTCTCTCTCCAATTTGAAGCGGCCACCGTATCGTTAATATTGGACGCAACACTTTTGGCATGCTGCACCATTAGTGGCAAAGAATTTTCCAATTTATGTGATGCATTTGCGAGTTTGTCGATAAATTCGGGATCTTCAGAATTGTCGGCTTCCTGTTTGGCCACCAACAGTACGCGATTCACTAAACGTGCAATATTCGATGTATTGTCAACCATTTTTTGTGGCTGCTTCTGGCACATGGCTTCCTCACAAAGGAATGTATATTTTTGCATTTGCTCTTCGGACGTTTTAATAAAATCAGATGGATCCGTTGCCTGATCGCATAGCGTACGCATCCGTAAGATCGTATCGGCATATTGTTGCTTCAAATTGTTCAAATGTTCTTCGGCCGCTTTACTGATCGGATAGTTCATGCGTATGCGTCCGGCAGATATAAGTTGTGGCGTTAAACTGTCAATTTGTGCGGCCGAACCCAGTAAAACTTCGGCAATCTTTTTATTACCACCGGAACCGCCAGCTGCAACCATACGACTTGTTTTCGATGCACGATCACTAAACGTTTGTAAATTGTTCGATTTTATGTTGAAGTTTTGTTCACGATATGGCGTGCCCTCCGGTACATTTACCGCATCGGTAAATTGTTTTAATGGCGACGAAACGTCCATAAAATCTTCAACAACCCGACTAACTAGAGAACTTTGAATCATTTGCTTCAATTTGTGTAATTTAGCATTCAATCGTCTGGCAACGTCTTGGGCATCGGCAATTTGACCGTTACCGCACAGACGAGAGAATTGATTCGATAAACTTTCAACTTCATCGCATAATTGTAACATTTCGACTTTTTGATGGCCCGGACATCCTTCGGCAACCTTTTTACCCTCATCAACAATAAGCGCAATCGCACGCTGACCCAAACCTTTATCATCTCGACTAGGATTCTGTAACCAACGACACGCTTGTTCCAGTCGTCCTTGTACCTATAAATTACCTTGAACCTCAATTAATTTACTGTGTACATATAAACAACAACAACAACAAAAACAACAGCAACAACAACAAAAAGCTACAAACCGTATGAGCGGCCTGCTGCAGACCAGCTTTATCGACACCCATCACCGCATGAAGAACCGATTGCTCTAAATTTGCCAATTTATCGCGAATTTCACGGGCTAATAGTTCGGCCTGTGCTGTCGTCCCTTTACCCTCTTGACGCAGTTCGCACAGAGCATTTGTCATTGTCGTTATGTCACCAGCTAATTTAATAATCGGATGGGCATCCTGTGGCAAACATCGATCGGACACCTTATAGGCATTGTCGATAATTTGTCGCAATGCCTTTTCACCGACACCACCACGCAGTGCGTACGGATTCTATGTCAAAAAGGTTTCAATTACATTTTTAGTGTCGTTCAATTACATTTAGTGTCGCTCCACCCGGTAAAATTTAAAAAAAAAAAAAATTAACTCACCGATAGCCAATCAAGGGCCGGCTCCATTTTGTTGTGTATCGCATTATTAATTTTTTTTAACACCGTCAAATTGTCCAACTCACTTGTGTCCTCATCATACGTGGTCAATTGTAATACGCGAATTATTTCCTGAATTTCGTCGCTCATTCTCGATGCCAAATAATTTCGATTTTCAGCCGCTTCCTCGGCACCTTTACCCCCCTGCTCCATTATATGAATGAACACCTTCATGCTGCATATTAGAATTGGTGCTAAAATCTTGACCTGTTCCAGACATCGTACCAATATTTCGCTATGCACCTGATGCGTTAATTCTTTTTCCCGTCCACTGACCTCACGCGATACCTTGCTCAGGCATGGACTCAAATCTTTAAGAAATTGCACCAAATCGACCATTGAATCAATTACTTCGGACACAGCCAAATAGTCGAGTACTCGTTTGCATTCGCGTACAATTTTCCTCACCTCCGACTCGTCAAAGCAAAGCAATAGCGATGAGGTTCCTTGCAGTATACCCCGTGATCCTTCGATTAGTTTTTTTCGTGCCGGTCCCGAATACGGATCATTGCGTAGCATACCGGATGCTTCTTCGAGCAACTGTGATGCGGTTTCGACGCGTATTAATGACGGTGGCATGTCCAATTTCAGTATATCATCGTCGGAACTGTTAATCGTCTCTTTGCCCACTTTCACCAGATTTGTGACGGCCAATGAAACCGCCTGAACCGGACGACTAAGATCTGGCATAGCATTGCCATCTTCGGCTTCTTCGTGCAATATAACTAAACGTGACACCTAAATTGTGTGGAATTTTTTTGGTTTGTGTTGTTTTATTACATTTTTATGCCATGAACATAGAATATAAAAGCGTTTAAGCGTGTTGTAGCGCGTTTTCATTATCACACATTATATGCATAGAGAGTAGTTAGACACACACACACACACACAAAGTTTCTATTATTAACACAAACACAAATAAAACAATGGAGATAGAAAACAAAAGTGGGAATTGAAGATAAATACCCTTCCCCTCCACCCCCCCCCCTTCACTCCTTTATTGTATATTGATTTAGTTGTAGAAGCAAGATCCGAATTCTGATAATTATAGTAAATTTTTGTTCTATTTTTCTATCGAACATTTTTACACCAAAATGGCAGTGCAGTGCTTCGCAGAATTATTTCTATGATAAAAAAAAAAAATACAAAAAATAAATTCAAAGTCAAAAATTTTGACGGAAAATCAAATACGTGTCGTTCTGTTGTAAATAAATAAATAAATAAATAAAAAAAACTTGTCCGGTTACACCTACTCATCAATTTCTTGTCTATATTTATGTACAAGTTTCTAACCTAAATACAAATTACAGTCAAACCTCCGTTTTGATGCACTTTTTTATTCAAAAATTATTTATTTTGTCCATAATTTCTAATATTTCCCCCTCCCCCCCCCCCACCGTCATTCAGGCAAAAATACTCTAATTATTAATAAAATTGCCAATAATCAATTTTTACAATTTACATTCAAAGATAGTTGGATTGCTCCAATATTAGGATCTGTGGTTGTTCCTTGTCTATCCAATCGATAAGAATAATGAAGGAGAACTGCTGCTGCTGCTGCTGCTGCTGCTGGAGCTTTGTATTTTGGTTTGCCGCACAAAATGTCGAATATCGGAATGATTAAGAGAGAGAGAGAGAGGGAGAGAGAGAGAGAGAGAGAGTATGAGAGAATGTCGAGATCGGAATAAATAAAAATGCATAGAAAATCATTAAAGAAAATGTGTAATTCCGATGATCTCGACATCTCTGTAGCAGTCCGGAATTACTTATTCCGACATTCGACATTTTGTGCGGCGAACCAAAATACATACAAGCTCACTGGATCTTGGATCGGGGGGAGTATCTATACTAGTATTAGTTGATTGTCGAGATCATTTAGTTTAGATGGTATGTTTTGATAGAAAATCTGATAGATTCTGTTTAAATTTGGGGAATTAGGCTAGAACTATAAAAATTACGATTAAATTTAGGCTGACGAATATACGAATATAAATGTCGTAGTTTTTTTTTTTAATTTCGAAATAATATTTCTCGACTTAAGAACGAAAATCATATTTTGTTCACATTTGTTCCCTATTTTTCTTTTATCATTTATCTTAGATTTGCTATTTTGAAGGAAGTACATATGTAAAAGATGAGAGACTGACGAAAGCAACAACAACAACAAAAAGAAAAAAGAAAAAAGAAGACAATTCGAAGAGGTCCGATGAGCATAAAATTATAATTATGAGATGGTTTTTGGTGAGATGATTTGTTTTTTTTTTTTTGCTAAAAATAGCATCCCAGAGTATGTTGTTGTTGTTGTTGTTGTTGGTGTTGGTGTTGGTGTTGGTGTTGTGGAACTATTTTAATTATGCCGTTCGGTTTGTGGTTTTTTTGCTTTTATTGATTGATTGATTGATTGATTGATGTTTGGATTATTATTTATATGTCACAGTTGAGGAGGCTATGGCTATATGTATTTGATTAGGCAAATCTGTGTTAGTCGATTTAAGTCTAAAAGGTTTAAGGGTTAGCTCAACAAAAAGATACTTTTAGCAGGTCCCATTGAAAATGTACTGGAATCCCTATATAATAGTAATTAATAAATACCATACAGTATGCAGATAGATCCTGAATGGAACGAGTTCTCATAGATAGGGGTGGGGAGGGGGAGGGGTATAGAGATTTCATATACAAAATTAATGTGAGAATGTTTCCAAAAAAAAAAAAAAAAAAAAAAAAGGCGGCCCATTCTACTCAAATGATTTCAAATCGATCATCAACGATCAACAATTATTTTATGTCTTAATTAGAGCAATCCCTGCCTTCCTCCAATAGTACATGACTAATCCATACAAAAAAAAAAAAAAAAAAAAAAAAAAAAAAAAAAATCAATTCAAGAAGTGACGTAAAAAGAAACAACCTTTGTAAGTAAAGATTAAAAAAATATATGAATAATTTAATGTAAATTAATAAGATTAATAAGTTCTAAACGAAAATTGCATCGAAACAAATAAAGAAAGCGTTTTTTCGAAAATTAATTTAATGTACAAGAAAAAATTAAAATAAAATGCATAAAAAAAAAAAAAAACAAAATGGAAACTCACCTGTTGGGCAACGGGCTCCAAAATACTCTCGATCGTTGTTGTATGGAAGACAGGCATTTTCACAACACTAAACTCTAGATAATTTAAAAATAAAAATAATTCACTTCACTCACATACAATTTTTCTTTTTGTTTATTTGTTGGGTATATTTTTAACTTAAAAAAAATGACTCAGTCGAATTGTTAATTACACTAAAATGGAGGCTGTTTAATAAATAGACTCTTTCTCTCTCATTTAGAGTAGTGTACTCGCAACTAACGTCAAAAGCTGAAACACTATTTTTTATCAATTTTTTTTTTCTTTGTGTTGGCAATTGTATAATTATGTGAATTCGTTTAATTCCGAACAAAAAAGTACTAGATTGTGAAATTGTTTGATTATGGCATCTTACAAAAAGGCATAGGTCTATAATACTAGATCTATGGATGATATACAATCCCAATACTATTGGGATTCGTGGGTTATAATTTTGTAGTTAAAATTAGACGGCGATTTACAAATTTACTGTCAAATTAGATGTGGCTCACTGCGGGATTCAGTAAAACTTCAAAGTAGGTAATCTTAAATTTTATTGTCTAAAAGGCTATGGGTAAAACCATCTAATACTTTTTATATCCAGGAACGCAAATTTAATAAATAAATAATTTAAATAAATATAAATAGTACTGCAGTAACAGAAAATTTAATAAATCGCCTAAAAATGCATGAACGCAATGAACTAATAAAAGAAAGTAAAGAATTAAATGAATGCTCATTCCATAATTGGCACAAAAAGTTCAGTAAAATATCAATAAAATCGAAATACATGAAAATTCCGTCTGATGTGGTGAAATACTTGCTGGACGAAATAATCATCTTGCCAAAAGAATGTATGGCCCCATGTGAACAAAATGTTGTCCACGAAGGTTACGAAGATGAGGATACAGAAGATATAGAGGTATTTACCATATATTTACATTATTTTATCAATGTATAAAATTTGTAACTTCCCTTCTTTTTTTTTTTTTTCGCCCCTGCTGTATAGCAACCTGAATTTCCGACATTTAGTAAACAGATAACGGACACAATTGAAGAACTTGGCGGTGCTGCATACATAAAAACTAATTGGCATAGTCCAAAAGATGCATTTTGGATAACAGCCGGACAAACAATGCGCGTGAAAGACATTACGGACGTTTATCAACTGTTAAAAGCTTCGAGTATATGCAAGGAAGATTTGGTAAATCAGAATTTACCATCGATCAATGCTGATGAAGAACTGCATAATTATTTGGTATTGAAAAAGTGGAAAGATATTCATCCGGGCTCAGAATATCGTTGCTTTGTTCGGAATCATAATTTAATTGGTACAAAGGAGAGCGGTCGCACTGTTGGAATTTTTAATTTTAATGTCTTTTTTTTTTTTTTTTTTTGGCTAGCAATATCACCAAGAGATTGGCCACAATATCACGAACACATGGTCACACAGAAAAAGGATATCATCAGTGACATCTTGTCCATGTTTAAGGAACAGATTAAATTCAAATTTCCCTTAAATGATTGTATGTTTCTAATGTTAACAGAGATGTAAAGATGTTTCAAAATGAGAAATTCTAACGCAAATCTAATTTTAAGATATATTCGATGTGGTCCGGGACACAAAGGACCGGGTCTATTTAATTGATTTTTCGCCATTTGGCGAGAAATGGTCTGATCCATTGGCATTTGAATGGCCCCAATTGATGGACGGTCTAGGGGAGGTGGTCGAGGTAAGTGGTTTTTTTTTTCCAATTACCCCAACAAAAAAAATTCAAAAACTTCCTTGAGACTTGGGCAATTTAAATTCTAGTGCGAGACCATCGATGATCCGGAATTTCGGTATTTAAGCTCTGAATGTGGCATACAACCGAACAAACTGAATAACTATGGCATACCAAAGGATGTGATCGATATGTTTAAGACATCTCAGAATGCCGGATGTACGAGCTTTGATGATTTTCTGTTTAATCGTTTGCAAGAGAAGAAAAACTGAAGCATGCGCATAAAAAAAAAAAAAAAAAAAAAAAAAAAACTAAAAAAAAAAAAAAAAAAAATTTTTGGAAAAAAAAATTTAAAAAAAAAAAAAAAATAAAAAAAAAAAAAATAAAAGGAAAAAAATTTGTTTTTTTCATTATATCACAATTCCATCGTCCATTGTTCTGTCTTTTCATTTAGAATTAGAATCTTACATAATCCTGTGTATAGTAAGCCTGCAGATCATTTATCAGGTAATTAAATTTTATAGTGAATGGGAAATGGGATGGGGGGG
>JANSTT010019869.1:0-10563 GCA_026745375.1 Platyura marginata
TACAGCCTGATGTAGAATGTAAATTTTTCATGAACTGTTTGAATTAATTAAAATTGAGAAAATCGATTTCGGGTGTTTCCTGACGGGTTGGTTACATACTTTTCCCTATACACATAATAAGTAAGAAAACCTCTACAATTTTTCTTCTCTCCATCCATATATGTACGTACATACGTAAGATAGACACATAATCTTAAAGAAATACTATACTATACTATATGATCCTATCAATATAATTTATTAGTGTTATTTGTGGCCTATCAATTAGGAGATAAGAGGAGAGAAGCGAAATGTTTTTGTTGCAATGATGTACTGTTACACTGTACATATATGGCTGTTTCTAGTCGGATTAATGTCTAGCAATATTTGAATATTTAAAATCCAATTTTGTGTTTTTCATTCATGAATATAAACAGCCAGCAGCATATTGTATGATGTGTTCGTATTATGTATAGTACTTAGTTATAAAAAATAAAAACAAAACAAAAACAAAAAAGTCAATGTTTGTGTAAACTAAGCTTTTTTTTTTGTTCATAGGAGCAACACAAACTATTAAAAATAAGCAGTAAACTGGCAAATAAATGAAATTTATGATTACAATTAAATATAATAGGCTCATGGAGTTTGGAAATGTACAGTATTTGTTGGAAGCAATTAAATTTCTTCTTTGTCTCTCCGTGTGATTTTGCGTTTGTTTCTCTGGGTGTGTTTGTGTATGTATTTAAGAAAAGCGAAGAAAATAAATCTACAATATTTATGTTTGTAGTAATTTGAGCACGTTTTCTAGTCCATGATCAGAGTAGTTCATTCCGAAATTAATCAACGGAAGCTGGGGCGATTGAAAAATGTAATGTTTATTCCTCCTGTGTATGCTCCAATAAGAAATGGTTAAAATTTAATTTTTTTTTTTTAAAGTATAAAATAACCGAAGCAAACAGCTCAAATGGTAAATAGTTTTACAGTATTCCGGCAATGGCTTAGTCTTAGTTGTATGATATTTTATGGGAAACTGAAATTGGAAACTAGCCGAACAGAATATCAAACAAATCTGAAAAAATCACTGTAGATGGATTGGACAAACACACTCAGAAGATCCGATTGGGCAATAACAAAACAGGCATTTGAATAGAACACTCAAGAAAAAAGAAAGACAGGATATCCGAAAACAACATGGAGAAGGACGGTAGCACCAAAAGCCAGCCAGATATGAAAAAGCTGCGCGGAAATAAAATCTACACCACAAAAGAGAGTCCATTTCAGAGGATATGTGGAAGTCCTATATGTTCTCTTGCGGTATAAACTAGGTCCATTATTATAGGAAACTGATGACGTTTTGATATTATAGAACGATAAAAATTCTTACTATGTTTAACCTGCGGACCCGGCACACAACACTCGCACATGATAGAAAAGGAAACACTTCTTCAGAAAGATCTGTTCTTCTAAATTAAAAAATAAGGATGTTTGGATTTTCACTTCACCATTCTCAATAAATATTGATGTTGTGCAGTGCTAGATGAATTGCAAATGGCAATAATAGATTTCAAATCCTTCCTGAAGAAGAAAAACTCCCAAAGCTTTTACAATTCTCATCACGGATACTCTGTCAATTGGTTGACTTCGCGAGTAACCAGAAATTTTGCCTATGCCAGAAATAATGCGAAATTGTGTATCCGTAAGTAAATTGAAATAAAATTGGTTTTGAAAGTGTGGTGAAGGATTTTTGAACGATTTATCTTGCGACAACGTAGTCCTTCACAAACGTGCGGCCCTTTCTATACAGCGAAGAGATATTGTTTTTAGATGCAATGGTGGGATAACGGAACTGGTTCGAAGAAAAATCAACAGTAACTGCGTAGCCCGATTTCAGTTCGATAAGATATTTTCTTATTCCATTGTAAGAGATGGAATTTAGAGTTCTAGGACAAAATCCCCCCTGACAATTTTTTTTAAAATCCTCCCCGGGCAAAACTCACCCAGACAATTTTTTTTAAGACGGACAAAATCCGCTTCGGACAATTTTTCTAAGACGGACAAAATATTCCCTAATAGAATACTACCTGCGGGCCCTTCCAAATACATACCCCCTTTTCGTTTAGCAACCTATGGCTACGTAAGAAACCTACGTTTTGGAAGTCCTAGCGGAAGAAATTTTGTCCGGGTGGGGATTTTGTCCGTCTTAAAAAAATTGTCAGGGGGAGGAGAATCCCCCTGTTTACCGGAATTTAGTACAAAATGAGAAAAAGTTATTCTCTGTGTTTATGAGTTATTTTCTGTCTCTATGAATGGAGATGAGATATTTTTAATTATCAAATTATAAGATAATGAGAATTTTTTTCGGCCTTGGTTAGTGTATCGTGAGAACTTTAATATTTTTGTTTCAGTAGATGAATTATACCTAGAGACGGAAAATGAAATACTTACAAAATAAAGACTTTTTTGCTACACAAATTAAAACGGCAGCTTCACACAGCATCACATAATCGGTACGTCGTATCTGAAAAGCCTATCTTACGCAACCGGACAATATTTTTCCATCTTGATTAAAATGAATATGTACAAAATGCAAAAATATTATTTTGAAGATATATACCGACACAAAATTTGATGATATCATTCTTTATGTAAAGTAAAAATGGATATTTCTCCCGTACAATATACAAAATTCAAATCATAATCAAGTGAAATTAAATCTCACTTCAAACAATCATTTTATTAAGAGATAAACAC
Organism: Platyura marginata; assembly: GCA_026745375.1. NCBI lineage: Eukaryota > Metazoa > Arthropoda > Insecta > Diptera > Keroplatidae > Platyura > Platyura marginata. The sequence continues at coordinate 2,731 of JANSTT010019869.1, forward strand.
AGAGTAATTGTAACAAAAAACACCAAAAAAAAAATGTAAAATAATCAACTTACAGTAGTGTATATAAATGTATATAATGTAGAAAAATATACATCTAATGTATAAAAGCTACGATCCTCTACATTCTACAATATGACACAATTTATATAGGCAGAAAAATATTATAAACATGACATTCTAACCTTTTCCTAAATAACATCAAGAGAGCTATGATGGGTTGGTTGGTGGTGTAGGTGGTGGTTGGGTTGGGTTGCGTAGATATATATATATATATATATATATATATATACATATACATATATATGAAAGTTGATGAAACAGACAATGTTCACAATTATTATTAAAAGGAGAAATATGAAAACCAAGAATTAATGTGACTTGAAACCTAACCATCATTTACCTTTCTTATTTTATAAACTACCCAAATTATACTCCTCCTGTTCAGTGAAGCCTTCAAAAATATTCCCTTTATTAAAAAAGATATTTATTTATTTTTTTATTTTTTGGCTGCAGGTAAAAGGTAGATCTCCTTCCAAAAATTCTTTTCGAAATTGATTTATTTCTTTTTTATTTTTCTCTTACTTTGTTTGTGTGTGTGTGTGTGTAATTAATCAATGAAAATGTTTTTCCATTGTTTTTCTATATTGTATATTATTATATATATTAAAAATTTCATTCATTAAATATTAAAAACATTAAAAAAAATATTTTTCAAATTATAAAATAATCAATTAAGGAGAAGAGTTGACATTTCAGTCCGCAAAATATTGCCGTATTAATATTAATAGCGAAATTCCTTGAAATAATTTAATTGAAAAGCAAATAATTTGGAAATTCATTGAAAATGACTACACAAAAAGGTTGAATGTCCATAATTAATTGATTAGAGCTTTAAATTTAATTCCATTTTTTTTTCCTTCTAGCAAAAGCATCGATTGTATAATTAGTACACAATTAGTACTAAAATCATTTTATACTAAATTGTAGAAAATCAGTAGAAACGTACTGACAATTTTGTTACTTGTCAATCTCTGTACAATCTCTGAACAATCTCTCTAAATTCTTGCGCTAAATGCGAGGGAGTAATTTTTGGGATATACATCAAGTAATAGATTTTAACGAGTGACTACCCCCCCTCCCCCTTCATATTTATTATCGTAATATTTTGCAAAATGATAGAGGGCAGTTGAAATAATTGATATAATTGTCAAAATGACAAGTTTTGACTTTACAGCGCCAAAAAAAAATGTATCTCGACGATTATTAATATCTCGACGATTATTTTTATATAGTATAGAACGATATGCATTTGATAAAAATCGTGGTATGATGGTGACACTTAGTGTCGGATTAACCTAAAGGGTTGGTAGGTTGTAGCCTACAGGCCTCTGCTCTTTAGGGGTCCCGCGAAAACGGATTGATTAATTTTGATTGAAAATGTTTAATTAATTTAATCAATTTTTTTAAAAATTCTTTTCAAAATATAGAAAATTTTCTTTAAAACGATTCTCGTGAAATTCTAAGTCGAATTCTAAGTCGAAATATGCATGGTCCGTCCGTCCGTGATCAATGAACGGTGTAAACGGCTGAAACTAGAAAGCTAAATTTTGGCAGTTTATCTTGTAGGCCTAGAGTAAGATCTCTATTGTTTTTGGTGTAAATTGCAGAAGGACAAGGCGTATAGCTCCATATAATAATAACACGCTGATATTTTCTGCACGCAAGCTTTCAAATGTTTTAAGTACACTTTTAGGTGAAATTAAGTTAACTCATTTTCCAAGCCTTCATAACATGTTATCTGCCTGGTGTGCAGTTTTTGTAAGGGAGTAATCAATAATAGCGGCTCAAGACGCTGTTAAGAATGCAGGAAGGTCGCATTTACGGACTACCGCTTTGAAACACAAAATTTGGTGTAAAATTACATATTTGGCACTTAACACATTTATGAGTTTAACCATCGATATAATCTTCACAAGTCGATTCAAGCCGAAAATCGATATAGACGTAGAAAAATGGATAATTTTGAAATTAGAAAATCTGACCGCAGCGGTCTCACCCTGAACGCCGCCGCGGCAAACCGCGGTCTGTGTGCCCGGTTGCATACATATATGTGTATTAAAAAAAGACGCCTTGCCGCGCGGTCAAAAAATGACAGAGGCAGGCAGACCGCGCTCTGTGTGACAGTACCTTAATCTGCCTCCAGTGACCCTAAAATTATGCAATTTGCATTTTTTTCCATATAGTAGTTTATCGCCTTTATTTTACATTTTAGGGAAAAATGTTATCAAAACAAGTTGTAGATCTGAAAAAACTACATAAAAAATGTTTTACTCAACTTATTAATAGAGTGAATCGTTACTAAGATATTTGACTTTTTCCGAGATAAGTAGTGGTTCATTTTATTCTATCAAATTCTAAGCGAGCACACAATTTCTTGAAACAGCCGATGATAAATTAATCACCATTTTGAGCCAGTTTCGAGGAGAAACAGAGATGCAAAATTGAATTGGACCATTTTAATGTTTTAACTAATTTAAAACGTTCAACTTATTAAGTATGTATAACAATTTCTATCAATTAATGTAAAACCAATTAAAACAATATCTAAAGGCAGCCATACCACAACAACAACAAGATTTCATCGATATCCTCAGTCATCTACTATGGCAGAAAAACAACATTAAAATTCAACTAAAATGCAATTTACAAAAAAAAAAAAAATCCCCTAGGTACCTATTTGAAAAATAAAATTGAATTTGCACAGATTTTATTAAATTCTAATTCAAAACCGGTATCAGTCAGTAATGGAATTTTGCAAGAAAATATTTTCATTATTTAAAGGGAGCTACTTTTGGTTTGCCATCTATTAACCGCCTTAAGCCAAATATAATACTTTGATGTTTAAAGTTTCAAATTATTCGTTGGGTTTCTGGAAAATGATTAAAAATATTTTTATCTATTATTACGGAGGATATCTTTTTTCAGAATAATTTTTACTACATTTATATTGATAGGAAAATTGCAGCAACAGTTTGGAAGAATTAGGACTAAAATATTGAATCGGTCTATTTACTGTGGAATTTTACTGGATAATTAGAAAAATATTAAAATTTTGTAATTTCCAAATTGATGTTTTTTTTTTTAAATAGCGGTACGGTCAATTTTTCTAAGACAATTTTTTTGTAAAGACAATTTGTCGCAAGGACATTTCCTCTGATGACAATTTTTTGAAAGACAATTCCTCGTAAGAAAATTCTTTCAAACTCAATTCTTTATCAGACAATTTATTGTAATAGTTCTTCGTTACACATAAATGATAGTAAGACGATAAATATGTACATGATGACAATTTTTCGCAACATAATTTATCCCGAACAAATTTTTTTCCTTTTTTTCTCTATGAAGAATGCTCCGAGAATGTTACCGATAATTGTTACCGATAATGTTACCGAATTTTAATTTAAGGGAAAATAAGGAGGTCACTTATTCGATTCAGATAAGGATTTAGCCAACTTTACTGTGTATAGACAAAGAACACAACGTTACAATAAATATTAGGCAACGTTTAGACAGTAAATCTTTAAGATCGAAATAAATAAATAAGATTACTCGATGGACACAGCACACAACACTAAAACCATGGAAATAATTCCTTTAGCTTGATAGGCGGATTGAGCAGAATTTAACACTAAAATGGCATGTAGGAAAGAGCAATTTATAGAAAGTGTACAAAAACACAAAAAATTGCTTGTTGTTTAGCAAGACAGAGCTCACAGAAACAAACAATTTCAGCTATTGATCGTACTTCCGTATTGTTCTAGAAATGTGTGTAGTTTGACAAGCCTTCCCAAAGAAAAAAAAAATTGACTAACGAAACACCCAACGTTGTCATCAAGCGAAATAGGCGAGATTTCGATAACATTGACAAATCTAGCAAATAACACCGGTTGATCATTGAAAAGAGGTGTGATATTACATTTAAAAAAAAATAAATGTTGTTTTGCACACAGTGTCTGCACACCAAATTACCAAATCTATTTCAAGTTTATTGCAGACAAGTAATTTATGTTAAAAGTATTTGATGGAAGTGGAAAAACCGACAGAAAAGCAATTAAATTGTCATTTTTAAGACCTCTATTGACCGTGAGACCAAAACATCAAGGAATAAATTTGTCAATAAAAGATTTTTTTTTTCTTTTCAAAAATTCCACTCACGCACAAGTAGTACTAATAACTTTCTTCTCATATCAAAACACTAAAAATATAAATAAATGTAAAAGAGTGCCATTAAATTTCTAAAATTAAAGACTTACCAATAACATGATACATACGAACATTCGGTAATTTTTGGAAATAAAATAAAATTAGCTTCGTTCGACATTTCTTTACTTGCGATTTTTAAGCAAAAATGTATTTTTTATTGTGTTTTGTAGCGGATAAAAACACTTTGCAGCAAAGCAAAAACACTGGGTTTTTTCTTCTTTTTCTTTTTTTTTTTTTTTTTGGATTAATTTGCTAACTAATCTCGTTTAGATGGGGGTAGATTTATCTACGGGTAAAATTAACATATCTAACTAATCACTACACTTTTGTTTATTAGTTAAGTTTCTTAGACATTTTACATAAAACTTTGGATAAGTTAAAACTCCGGACAAGAACTGTGTGATTACAACAAACTCATATCAAAAAATGTCAAAAGCTAACAAAAAAATATGTCAAAAAATCTACAGGATATTTTCATTGGTCTCGTGATTTGTTAGGATGAAACAGGGTTGGGAAACTATTTGCGGACTAAACGGTCACGTGGTTTTTTTGGAGCTAATTTTAAAAATTTTTTATAAACCTCATAAAAATATTAATACTCTGGATATTATCATTTTTATATGAAATGATTTCTGCAAGAATAAGCATTTTGATTTTGCTTTTGCTATTATTGCTTGTCAACTTTTTTATTTGACAGTTTTGTGACTGTATACAATTCACTCTAGTACATTATAAAATATAGATCTATGGTAAACCTATTCGTCGCTCGCAAAAAAAGCTTTGCCTCCTATTAATGCCTATTTCCACGACTTGATGGCGTTACATTCTACGTTGCTATTTTTTGCTATGAAGTTGGCTTCGATTATCCCGTATATTATAAAACTGAAAATATTTCCAAAATTATTAAAAAAAATTTGATTTTTTTGATGATTTTTTATTTAGTTAGAGAATAGATCTATAGATCAATAATGAAAACGTCGATATCGAGAATTTCGAGTTGTTTGACTTTAGGGCGGGAAAAAACACTTTCAGAAGAATCTTTATTTCCGGTTTTACATATGTGATTATATTTTAACAGCGCGACTTTATCAATTTTTTACTCAACTTAATTTCACACTTTCAAAACAATATTTATTACAAAAGTATTAAAAATGTGGTACATTTATGTTATACATTAGTAATATAAAAAATAAATAATTTTTTAGCAAGAAATTCCAGCAAAACTCAGCAGAACTAAGTAGACAATTTTAATTTAAACAACGCTGAATTACACTATGAATATGCATGGTTGGAGTGGTTCGATCAAATATTTTCAAAATAAATCGAATATACGTGTTAGATATTTACGATCATATTGATTAATTTTGATCTCATGAAAACAGAGCGGCAAACTTTCAAGGGCGATTTGTTGAATCCCATGAAAAATTCAGAATTCAATTCCGCGTTAATTAATTCGCCCTTTATAGAAGTGCTCAATTTCTTCTAAAGTCTTACCTTTGGTTTCAGGCAAAAAAAAATACACAAAAACTGAACTTAGAAATGAAATTAAACCAAAAAATAGTAAAAGAATTACATTGCCCACTATATCCAAAATAAAAGGATACAACTTTATAACAAAGAAACACAATAAAAATCCAAAAGACGTCGTCAGTCCAGCCGCTAAACCACGAATATTTTGTGGAAATATTTCCGAAATCATTGTAAATGGTAAGGTCAGCAATCCAAATGTACACGAAAATATATAGACCAAAATCAATGTTATCGGTAGCCACGTCAGAGAGGGGATGGAGTAATGAACGTACGCCGCTAGACCAAACATACAAATTGCCATTAATATGCCGGACACTATGGCAGGTTTCCGACGACCTACACTATCCATACAAAAACCCATAATAATCGTTGCAATAAACCGTGCTAAACCAATAAATACAGCACACAGTAATGGATTTATTGAAGCGCCAGCCGCTTTAGAAAATTGTACCGCATAAACAACAACAACAAAAGATCCAGACAAATGTTGAAATGTAAAAAATCCAATCATAAAACTAACAGGTTTATAGACTTCCGGTTTGAAAAAATGTATCCATACATTGTTAATTTCGTTATCAGATCGGTTTTGTGATCGAAGAGAATCAATTTCCGCTTTCAGTTCGGCATTGGTAAAATAGCAATGTTCACGTAGTCCTCTAAGAGTCTGTAGTGATTTTTCAGCATCCTCTAATCGACCTTTAGAGGCTAGCCATGAAGGAGTCTCAGGAATCACAAATATTAACATCAGCGATATGATGCTGATGGCACATCCAAATGTACTTATCAATCTCCAATTGTTCTGAAAGAATAATGCAGTTCTTAAGACAATATCAACGGTTAATTATATTATACTTACCGGAAAATAATAGCCCAACAAATATGTAATTAGCATTCCCAAGGCCATACTTAACGATGTCACCAGAATTAGTTTACCACGTAAATTTTTATGTGCAATTTCTGCACTATAAATGCAAGCCGGTGAAGTTCCAAGTCCAGCTGAAATTCCGACCAGAATTCTTCCGATAATTATTTGAACAAACATTTGATCTCTGTTAGTTGAACTTGCTATGGCCAGGATGCCCCACGAAAGGATCGATATTACATTTAGTATGTAAAGTGTGGTCCTACGTCCAAATGTGTCCAATATATAACTGCATATAAGACATCCGATTGGTATTGTCATTGCATTGACAGAAGCTGGATGAAATGAGATCAATAACAAGTTCTTAGATCCGATTGAATTACAGTGTAAAAATTATCATTTTTTTTTGGATAGATTTATATCAGAAATTTTTTAGATATAGGTTTTCTGAGGATACGTAAGTTAATAGTAAACCTTTGAACATTATCAACTTAATTCCGACCATGATACCAGATAATTTTCGATTTTAGCCTTACTACCAAATATTGTCCGTGGTGCAATTCAAATTAATTTTTTTTCAGAAATGGTTTTTTTATAAAATCTGCTAATTTGGGATATTTTACCCCATCTGGCAACACTATTTTACTAAATTTCACGAATAGTGCGGTTTTTCCACACTTTTTAAACGGCCCCTATCATATCTCTTCGTTGAAAATGGTTGTGTAGTTTTTCTCTCTCCAGAAAAATTTCAAACATGAGAGTTAGGGCTTTTTGACAAATAACCATCGATATATTGTACATCTATTGTATTTAGCTACCTAGACTTTACTGTATTTCTTCACGAAAATGGGCTTATCTTGTAAATGAAGGAAAGTAACGTAACTGGGAGTTTTCTTGACTATGGACGAAATGCGGCTTAAATGTAGGTGATTCATAAAAAATCACACTCCAATAAAAATAATCTATCAATTAACAATATTAGCTGTCAAAAGTTTATTAATTGTATTTTTCCCAATAGGATTTTTTTTATAAAAGATAGACACAACACACAACAGAGTGAAATTCCTTCAGTGTCCGTCCCATTCTGTTATGTTAAGCTATGGGCACAATGCACCGCGCCGTTCCGTCCCGCTCCGTTTTTAAATTTAAAAAATGTCAACATAGCATGCAAATGCATA
>JANSTT010019870.1:0-10563 GCA_026745375.1 Platyura marginata
ATATAAGTCATACATGTATGTACTTACAGATAGCAGATCAAAAAGCGCTTGTTGAAATTTACAGCAATTAATAATTTTTAAAAGAGTGGTTGAACGTCAATAAAGTAAGGTAATTGAAAAATAATCCAAATATCTTTGTGATGAAAGTTGGAAGAAAAAAAAATTAAAGGAAACAATTTTATTACGTAATTCAATTTTTACTTATTATATTCACATACATATACAATATACATACATTGTACATACATATGGTAAGATAAGTGATATTTAATGTGTAATATAATGTTATAAAAATGTTACGCCACCGGTTGTAGTTAGAATAGAAAAAAATCTATTTAATGAGGACGAGAACCTTGTTCTATATAACATAAATATTCCGTCTAATTAACAGAATAAAGAAAAACCAATAAAATATTACCACTTTTCGTATCATTACGCCCCCACTTAAAGAAATCGACTGAAGCTGCCAAATTTTATTCACCAATAATGAAAATTTAATTGAAAATCGTGTATAAAAGTTATCTCCCAGCAAAAAGTCAATTCGAGTAAACAACCCATAAAGTATAATCTTTCTGTGTTTTAAAAACCAACAGAATCTGGATAATTCATTGAAACTAAATTGGACAATTTCCAAAAGTAAACACAGCCAAGTATAACAAAAGTTTTTTTTCCCTTCTCTGGTTTTGTTGTTTTTTCTTTTTTTTTTTTTTTTGGACATAAATTTTTCATTTTCACGTAATACATATAGAGCGTGTGTGACAAACTCTTTTGGGATTTCCACATTTGCAATTGGTATATGAGTACATGGCTCGAAAGGACCATAGTCAATTTTTTGATATATTTCGTTAATAAATCTTTGGGGATTTTGTACGATTTAGTGAAGTTCAACTATGATTTTATATATTGATTTTCAGAAATGTGTTTTTTTGAGATTTATGCAGGATTCATACTCTATAAAAGATAAAAACACAAATTTTCTTTTGTTTAATTTTATATTATTGATTTTCTCTCTTAAATTGGATGATTAATTTTAAAAATATATTCTATTATCTTTCTCCCCCAAGTCAAAACAAAATTTAGCAATGTCTTATTTACATACATTTCATAAAAATTTATTATGTGTAAATAAATAGGAGTACATAAAATCCAAAGCCTAAAGCTTATGAATTATATCAAAGGCAACGCATTTCATTCAGCTGAATACCGTTCTCAATCGATTTCATCAAAACCATTTTGCGTACCACACAATTCTTTTGTTAATTAGTTAATTGCTCGAGATAGAATATGTATTTTGTGTAGTCAATATCATTAATCATAATTGATTTAGCTAAGAAAATAACAGTAATAATACATTACTGACTGGAAGCAAATTAAAAGGCAACAAAACTTATGATGCGAAAACAAAAAACCCGTAATGATGGATAGACATTGGCGTACAGTGAATTTAAAACCGGTCAAATAATGAAAACGAATTTTATTAGAATTTTAAACATTTTCAGATGAGAACGCACAAAGAATGCAAATTTTCGTTTTATTTTCCTATTCAAATCGCAAAATCAAATCCAATAGACGATATAGAACAAAGTTTTCCATCACAATTTTCAATATTGAAAATTCTTATTTAATTTACATTTTACATCGACTCTTTTGTCCCATAAAATTAGATGTTTAATTCAAAATTGTAACAAAGAAACAAAATTAAATTGGGAACCGGCAAGTTAACGGCAAGAACTATAAATAAAATTAATTAAAATGAAGGAAAGAATAATAGAGACTGAAAAAATACCAACAAATTGGAAAAGGAGACTGATTTTAATCAAGATTCCAAAAATCTTAGATTTTGCTAAATTTAGACTCGTATTTAGAAAATATTGTTGTATCAAAATGTGTTTAAAAAAGTTCTGAACTGAACCGTAACAATGCCAAAAAGAAACATAACACAATAATATTGGCATAAAAATCAATGACCAAGATGACGACATTTTGTGGATGGTCTATCTCCCTTCAAATATAACAGGCGATCTGATAATCTGATCATTCAATATTTGTATATGTCATCTTATAAGCTTTGGTAAAAATTGTTCATGGTGGTTTAAGAAATAGATAAATTTATCTATACTTATAATATAAAAACTCTTAAAGCTTTGTTAAAAGTTAAACAAAAAAAATCGTCAGGTTACGCCCATAAACTAGTATTCTTTTAAGAGTTTCAAAAGACATGAAATTTCTCTTAGCTGTCAACTCCTTTTATATTAAAGTACAATCCCATTAAATGGAACACCGACAAACTTTTCGGCAATTTATATTAAAATAACAAAACATAAATGAAATAATGTTTCCACATAGAGAACATAAATTTTTCTTGTATGTGCCTTCTAAGAAGTTATATCAAACCTAAAACCATAAACACGAATATGTCTTATGGGTTGGCTACCAAAACTCCAACTTCACAATTCCACACATAGTTCACATATTAAAATTATTTCGACTACATGACCTAATACTGCATTATATGTAAGTTACCTCTATACATATACATATATTGCTTCAACTTAAAAGCTTACAAGTATACTTGGTGAAACTATGCAGATATCTGACTTATCATGCAATCAAAAACAATAAACTTTGCTCCGTCTGAAATTTAAACCTATTCGAAACGAAGCTTTCAACCTCAAGTTATGTGTATAAATATAAATACGGGAACATGTTATCGTGGTATTAAAGGGGTTCCGTTACTCACCTTATATAGTTGTGGTTTGAATGAAAATGAACGCTAGAAATGTGTGAGGAATGGGAATGGAACTCAATCACCCATCTAAGTAGATTGGCCAACAACCATTCTCTCTCTATATACACTTACTTGGAGTGTTTTGTTGATTAGAGTTTTATGGAAATTATACATAGAAAATGAAACATTGAAGAAGTCTCAGTGAATTAAAATACATCAGCCACCGTTCATTGTCTGAATTATGTATTAAATTGGTGGTTATGTATTAGATTGAAAGCTTTTCACATTGATACATTTTATGAGTTATTGTTAAAAACAAAAATAAGAACATTTTCTCATTCAATAGAAGACAGTTTTTGTTCTAATTGCGTAATGTCAACTCAAACTCAGGGTTTATTCAATTTCAAATAGAAAGCTTTTATAAGTGGCTAAGCTTTTACATTGTTTTATTTTAATTCTAAGATAAACTTTATTAAAATATCAATACAATAAGATTGTTCTCTTAAATTCGATTGATTCCTTTCTCAATAAAGGGATTAGGCTGTTCGATCGAATGGTTACGAATCCCTTGAATAAATATTAACTTTGACTGTGTTCAGTTCAAAGATAACATATTTTATTCAGAGAATGAATAATGGTGAAAGGACAACAGGAAAAGAGGAACAAAGAATATATTTGTAGTTAAAGAAATCTTTCAGCAAAATATCTATGGTAATGATGAGTTTATATACCTACTATACGAAGCTTTTAAGGTAAAATATTCATAATCTAACCATTTCACAATTATTCATCTTTACTGTCACAAACAATATGCACAATTAAACACACATCGTTCCCAATTACATATTGTCGTTGTACAACCGTACAATGTACAATAAAACAGTATGGATATGGATACAATACCCATGCTCGGCAGAACTTCGTTTCCAAATCTTGGCAGACAGTGATATCAGTACTCATATCTATTATACAACTATTCTATACATTATGTATGTAATGTATGTACATAGATTTTATGTTCTCCGATTATGTATTCACAGACTGGGTCTATTGTTTCTTTATTGCTGACATTCAGCCAAAATATAACTCGGTCAATGTTTTGTTGTAATCCAAAAATTATTTATGATCGAAAAATATTTTCTCATTACTTAAATTCATATATGAAAGCGATAATTCAAATTACACTGGGATGGCTTATTCTATAATATCTAATATATACATATCGTTGTTCCTCTTCCTTATGTTCCAACCTCATACATACTTCAAAAACTTTTCCTTTTTGAATCATATTGATAGATTATTTATGTATATAATATGTATAAATATAAAGCTTTACAAAAGCTCGCAAAAAGTGTGATAAATGTTCTATCGATTTTTATTCATTAACCGAATTTTAGAAAGATTTTCCAGTGAATATTCATCGTGGTCAATGGAAAATGAAACGTTCAATTTGTCCGGGTAGTGTGAGAACAATTTATGAGTGTTAGCAAAAAAAAAAAAATACAGAAACGGCAGACATTCCTAGATATCCAAATATTCTATATATGTATTTCTCTAGGGGAAGTTTTGGCTACATCTATACATTAGTACTGTAGACATTCTCTTGTATCGAACAATAAAGCATACTATTCAACTAAATATTACTTACATAAGCTAATCCATTGTTTAATATCCATAGGAGGGCTGTAGTTAATAGCCATATATTAATAATTCGAATATATTAATTCCTGCATAAATATTTATATAGGAAGTTTTTATGTGATATCATAAACTGGATCATTAAAAGCAGCTCCAAACATGAGTCACTATTATATTTCTCTTAATTTTGTTCAATCATGTGTCTTTTATGTTTTTTTTTTAAATGTATGACGTTTCCTTAATGTAAAGTAAAAAGTAAAGAGGGAATAACTGGCTATGCCAATTATAATATAACCGAATGAGTATTTGTTTATTATTTACGATTACGGACATAATCGTAAATAATAAACAAATACTCATACTCAACTTTATCTGTACAACAAATATAAATATTGAATAAATTGAATACAAATGATTAAAAACCCTAAGAAATGACATAAAATTGATTGCAGCGCCATAACTGTAGGTCGTGAAACTTTTTGGTCTATGAATGAAATCTTCATTTTTGTGTTTTCTATTATTGTTGTCATATTAATTTTTTCTACATTCTGACTATCTTTCGAGTAAATGATAACTATTAGGTGCACACTGTACAACAAGCCCCTCCTTACCTTGTCATGGAATCTTGATCATGGATCGACGGATAGATGAACAGACGAACGGAAATGCATATTTTTTAGAGTTTTACGGGGAAGACATTGGTGGTAACATTTTTTTTCTACGATGAATATTAAGGGGGGTTCAAATTCTGTACCAAAGTTAAAATACCCTTTGAATAACATCATACGGGTACACGTTATCTACTAAATATCTTTAAAAAACTTATTATGAAGTTGTATGATATATGTAGGTATGTAGACTGTAGAGGTACAGCAATTTTAATTTATCGTTCACGTTAACATATACTCGAAAGGATTAATTAAGAGGAGTAGCAACTTTAACATTTAGTTGGTATCCTAGAAAGTTATAATTGGAACTAACATATGTGCATATACAATATTATAAGCCTTCATTAACATATTAATTCTATAATCTAGTAAACATTTAGTAATAATATTTGTCTATATTCATATCCTGCAGGCATTCCACTAAACCGATTCTGCCTTTACATAAATAGCTACATACATAAGTGTGCCATATAAACACATATATATATATATATGTGGGTTTATCGAAGACCCTAAACTTATGTAACCCTTTTATAAATGTGAAACTTTGCATATGTACATAAATTCGATCATAAAACAATATATTTACCTATGTATTATGTATATGGAAAAAGTTTTCTGTAGGATATTGTATATCATATAACAAAGGCAATAAAATGGTAGATTAAAAATCGAACGAGTACCAATTTTATATTAAAACCAGTAAAAAAGGAAAAATTGGCTACGCCGATTATAATATTCTCTTACGTATTATTTACAACTTTGTACGTGTCTATTTTGTCTGTACAATAAATAAAATTGGGTAAATTGAATATAAATGATTAAAAACCCTAGAAATGACATAAAATTGATTGTCGTACAACTTTTTAGTCTATGAAAGAATTCTTTATTTTTGTATTCTCCTTAATTGTTGTCATATTCATTTTTTCTACATTTCGACTACCTTTCGAGTAAATGAATGGTTTATATCAAAATAAGGTGAACACTGTACCACAGCCTCCCCTATTGTTTGTCCGATTTGCTCCAAAAACAATAGGGATCTTACTCTAGGACTACATAATAAACTGTAAAAATTTCAGCTTTCTAGCTTCAGCCGTTTGGCCGGAATCTTAATCACAGACAGACGGACGGATATTTTGAGTAAATGAATAATTTATGTCAAAACTAAGTACACAAAGTAACATTTTACTGCATCACTTCACTATACCTTACTCCATTTTACCCTTTAACTTTAAGGTAATAACCAATTAGTATACCTAAACGTTTATTATTATTTTTTGATGTTTCCTCAATGTCGCGTTATGCTTCCTCGAAGTACCTTTTTGTTTCCTCAATGTATTTTTATATTTCCTTAAATTTCTATAATGTACCTTTAATTTTCTTTAGTGCCTTATATACTTCTTAATGTAGTTTTGACGCATATTTTTTTATATTACACTATATATACCTTTTCTCTGTGCATATCTACAACACTTGAATTGTTGTTGGACACCAACAAAAAAAACCAACATAATATTAATATCATCGTGGACACATTTCAGAAACACGTGTATTCTGCTACTTTTTTCTTTAACGAAATATATAATTTATTTCAAAACACTTAATAAATAATACAAATAGAATGACGGTAAGTACCTACAACGTAATTTTGTGAATGTGAATGTGAATAACATGAAAAAGCAGGAGAACAATTATTTCCAAGAATATAATTCATTTATATTGCTAAAATAAAGTTGTCATTTGGGATTAGTTTTTACCCAAATAAGGATGACATGTACATTATATACATAAATACATATAATGTATATAACTATAAGAGATTATAGTATGAGTAAATAGATTTGAAACTAATCTGTGGGAGATAAACCAATCGTCTTTTTGGAAAGGAAATTAATGAAAAGGCTTTCTGAGAAATAAGGAAAATATAATTTTATTTTAATCTAAATTTACAGACATTTTAGAAATATACGGTTAAATAGTAACGGTGAATACCAATCCAAAATTAAAGAAAATTACGTATAACATAAAAGGAAACCAAAGCAACAAGCGTTAATCCTCTTAATTTTTAAATTAAATTGCATTATTAATGTATAAATTTTATTTTAAGGTTAAAATACTGTTTAAAAATTTATATACATAGATAGAATATTATGCAATGCGCAATTTTTTTAAAAAAAATCAGCGTCTTTCTATCTCTTTAACAAGACGAAACAGCTTTTAAGTGCGATTTAAAGCAAAACACATACAATTGTTATAAGGTCATCTAGCTTTGTGCATAAATCTTCTGCCCCCTAAAGCAATAAATTTTCATACGTTTCAACACTTTCTTCGATATAATTATCGCAAAATAATTTTTTTTTTCTTTTAAATTATGGCTGTCAAACCAACCCCTACGCTTATAAGTTTAAATCTTTAAGTGTAATAATATATACAAAGTGTTGTTGTAGACACCAACATAATGTTGAATTATTTATGAAGAGTAATTTATAAGTTACTTAACCACATGCTCTCCCTTTATAAAAATACTCGAGGTCACTCAATTTCGTACAGTTCCAGGCAAACCAAAAAAAATATATATATATATACTTATATATATTTTTTATTTATTTTCCCAATTTATTTCACTGTTTTTATAATGATTTCCCGCTCTACAACATTTATAAAGAAAATTACCCCAAACAACCATAATGGGTATAAATCATGAATTTAATGAAGTCATTATAGAATAAAATTGCACCCTTTGTAATTTATTTTTCCACTATTATATGCATTGATGTTTTTAAAAGCTTTCTAACATTTCAATTCTATATATATATGCATATATATGTACATACATACATACCTCCTAGATACACATACATAATATAATACTCAAACAGTTATACTTATATATGTAACTATACAGAAAAGCCATAAGCGTATACATATGTAATGTACACACACACACCAGAAAATTCATATGGGTTAATCCTTATACGTGAGCTTAATTGCATTATGCTAATGTCATAGAGAAAAGTGGAATATTATGGCTTAAGTTTTCCATTTATAAAACTTAAAGTTTATTTTGTATAAGAATATATAGAAATTATAGCCGTGGAAAGAGATAATTAGTAGACGTATTATGCACACACAAAACAGAAGCAAAGGCTTGTGAAAGTCAATTAAAAAAATTGCAATTAGAGATTTTTCACACAAAAAGTGTACACTTGTGTAATAATCCATAGTATGTAGTATGTACGATGTACGTGTTCGCATATCTTATGTAGTACATATAATTAAATCGGATACATTTTTCCGCATATCATATTATATATGTATATGTATATATATACATATATATATAGTTACTTTTAAATTTAATTACATCATTCACGTCAAGTTACTTTAGAGCTTTATTACGCCAAGAATGTATACAACAATATTTTCCAATACTCAATTTTAAATTTAAATTAAGAAGAATTTTTGAATTATTCCAATAAATCTATGTAGATGCCATTAATTTTTAACAATTCCATCGTAAAACTCTCAAACTGTTAAAATACGAGTATCAAAAAAAAAATTTTTAATTCTGGTTGTATATATAAAATGAATAAACAAAATTTTAGAAACTTTATTCTTTATAATATCATGAAGTGTAACTGCATTGAACGACAACGAACGGTAAATTCAAGTTAATAGAGAAAAGTGCTTTTGTGCCATATTGTTGGCAACGGGTTTCTTCACTGGCCAAAAATTTACTATTATCTTAAGCTTTATTATTATTATGCTTCAAAATTTTCCATAATAAACTTTTGCACAAAATTAAAGAGATTTTATATTTAATGCATATAATTTATACAGAATTGTGAAATTATGTGAGACACTTAGTTTTCCTTGTCGCCAGTTTTAACTTATTAATGAATCTCGTTTTGTTTATCCATGAAAGTCTGTCTATCTACTATACCTACGTTTTATACGTAATAATTCTCAACCAAACACTTTTCATCTCTTTAATACATATATACTGTGGAGTATCACTCTCCACATAATGGCCTAGTGAAAATATTACTGACTATAACATTTTAATGTAGCAATCTCCGGAAAACATGTACTTTAATTAAAGAAAAGCAAAAGTGGCGGCACTTCAAATTTATCTAATAAGATAACATTAATTAACAAAAACCAACGACGGCAAACGATTCGACACGGTATTTAATATTAGAAAAAGGATGGCATTGAAGAGCAAGATAATTTTCATCTATATAAACAGAATCGTAATTAAAGGTCTGCGTAAATTATTAACTTGGCAATAATTTCAAATAAATTTAAATTTATTATCAAAAATAAATCACAGGAAAAATTTAGATTTATTATGTATAATTTATAGTGACAATATTTCCTTGGTTATGTAATGTGGTTATTTCACAAGCTTTATATAATGTCATCTCGTTGCTTTTTAGTACCTACCTAAATTCTTTCGCAAATATTTTTCGGGTCTCACTCACATCATTGCTGATGTATTTTCTGTTATTTTTTTTTATTTTGTAACAGATCAATTCTTCTATAAGCTTAAAGCCTTGAGACTATTTTTTTTTTTAAGAAAACTAACTTAACGATTCAATTTCGACAGTAAATTTAATTTGTTCGTCACTCTTGTTTTTATTGGGCTTTTTAAGAAATTGATTACATACTCGACTTAGATGCCTATTTATGTCAAAACATTCAACAAGGGTCAGTTCCATCTAAATATACATTAGGTACGTGTATGCACATACTATATATGAACACCCACATGTATACAATTGTACATGCTATATACATGTATAAAAAGAAAAAAGTCATGTATATATGTATTGTACGTATACTTATATGTACTGTACAGTTATGTACATGACAGGTAAATCTTCATATGGAATCAATGTAAACGTTACAATAAAAACCCGACACGAAAAAGTCCTTAACGAAGGTGAAATTTTTTTTCTCACAAAATCTTGTGGGTGTTTGTTGTATATCTACAATATATGGGTTAAAGTGTTTTTTTTCTGGTAAAACTTTTTATTTTACCACATGTTAATTATAAAATTTATATTAATCCTTTAGCAATCTAAATATTTTTATTGTGTTTAATCCATTTGATTCAAGGGCTATACACTTTTCTTTTATTATCGCAGCAAAAACAACTTGACAATTCCAAGTCTATCAATTGTTTTTACTATAATATTTTAAATTATTTTCCTCTATTGATATTTTGTATTTAAAATAAATTATATAATACCCTATATAGATAGACCACAGTTCAAGCAACGTAATCAAACGCATATAACTATTTTCCTTGCGTGGAAATCGAACTTACCGCTCCAAATGTAATAAAGTCAATGTGTATAAACAGACAATTTCGACAGTAGTTTCACATCTAAAATTCAAAAAATTCAAATTCAAAATATGTTTATTAATCAACAATAAAATTTAGAAAACAAAAAGAAAAAAAAAAAAAAAAAAAAAAACTTATAAAAAAATCAAAACAAAAACAAAAATAAAAACTACTAAACA
>JANSTT010019871.1:0-10561 GCA_026745375.1 Platyura marginata
AATCTCCTTAGACTCCCATATACCTTGCCACATATATTATTTATCTGATCTATCCACGTACATTTTTCGTTGAATATTATCCCCAAATTCTTGACTCTTTCTGAGTATTCTATAACCGTGCCTCAATAATCAAATAAGAATAAAATACCAAAACACATAATTGATGTCAAATTAAATTTCCAATATTTTTTGCATTAAACATTTTTTTCGATTTCATAACAAAGTTTCCAGAATATCATCAAAATATGCAACACAAAACAATTTTTTGTTTTTTTTGTAAAAATTGAAAAGTGAAAATTAACAATTAATTTACTTTCGTGTACGTATAATAAGATAATACGTTAAGACAATGTGGTTCTATCGTCTCTCTAAAACTAACAATATGAATAATAGATATATAGACATTTAATATATGTATGGAGCGATTTTCTGTTTTCCCTTTAAACATTATTTTCCCCTTATTTTGTGATTAAGTACTAAAGCTTTATATAAGCATCTGCAAATTACTTTGTTAATTAGCAGAATTACTCCTTTTATTGTTCAAATATGTCTTCATTAATATTAAAAGGCATAAAATGTATGCTGATAGAGCTCCTTACAGTATTATCGTTTTGTTTCAGTTAAAACAATGTCACCGGCAATAATGTTGCCACTTAATAAAAATCAAACAATAATTTGTGTAATAAGGGTAATAATTGCAAGATAATATTTTGATTTTCGGTTACAGCCAACATTTATTAATATACTTGTGTACCTATGTGAACAAGAATGTCTAATCGATATAAAATGTGCTTATCTGACACATCTTAACATTTTTATATTCAATAATTATTCGTTTTTGTCACATAAATACTCCATATTTATAATATTGATGATTGTTATTGCTGATGGCTACATAAACTAGGTATATGTGTAGGACTATAGTGAATTCGTTTGAATACTATGTATAAGGTACTTGTACATTAGCCTATATGTACTTACAACGTAATCAAATTTATTTATAATAAATTCTAATAAATCGAGATAGATTCCTCTATTCGCTAACTATATGCTAAATAAAATATTACATTACTATAGAATTTAAACAAAAAAAGTATAAAGAGTTTGTAATATATTTTTATTATATTAACTAGACATCAGTATGTATTTTAAAAATTGCCTCAATAAGTCGATGTCAATTTTACGAACATTTGCAATTTTATTTTCACTTTCCTAATATCAAATATGGCCGTATAAATTTAACATATTTTTAAAAAAGCATTTGTAATTCATGCGATGAAAATTCAATTTAAAGTAACATTATTCTTTTCTTTGCAGTTTTGAGTGAAAAATATTGCGATTGAAATGAATGATGATTTATCGTAAATTTCTAGTCTGAATGGATGAGATAAATGGAAATTTTATGCTTTCCGTTTAGATTTCAAAGTGAATAATCTTGTAATACTTGAAGAAAAATGTGTTTTGTACTATTTAATAGCAAAATGAGAAGAAAAAAAAAAACTGTCTGTGAAATTAGTTGCACTTATACTTATAAAGGAGTGGAATATACATAATTACTTACCCTACGTAATGAATTATTTATTTTCTTGAAAATGTACCTTTCCTTTATTGCAGTTATGTTCCTATGTATATAATATATGTATACCTATATGTAGTTAAGTATTTTCCCACCACTAAAACTCATCATGTATCATAATCATAAATCTTTATTATTAATGGAATTAACTTGCTATGGTTTATAATTAGGTATAATACGAGTACATTAAAAATGAGCATAGAATCTTCGGCAAAAAGACTACTTATGATGCAATTGAGGTTAATTACATGGCCAAAAAATCATGGCGTGGGGGAAAACGAGGGCACAAAAAGGGCAATTTAGAGGTTCAAACACTGACATTATTATGTCTCTAGTACTTCTATGTCATCAATGCTACAGTCAATTTATAAAAAAAATGTTCACATAAAAAAATCCACGTTTCGCCTCTGTTAATATTTTAAAACAACCCCCTTAAAGAATGGCATTTATGTTATTTCAATTTTATTGTGAGTCATTTTAAAAAAAATTATATTTTCGAGAACCTTGACACTAATATTAAAATATATTTGACCGAGAACCATCAGCCTAAATTCATTCTCGTTGGATAAAATGCCACATGCCTTAATGTTATTTTTCTATAATAATTTTTAAATTAATATATTCAGTACAAAATTTGACTTGTTCACAGTCTCCCTTTATATTTTGTTGAAAGTATAATGTAATTGTGTTATACCTACAGATGTATATACTACTAGGTTGTTTAACCTATCAACACCTTTTTTTTTATTTTAAACAAATGATTGTTTTGATTAGTTGTTGAACCACAACATAAATAAAACAAACATTTGTCGATTGACAAATATATTTCCAACAATAATTCTTGGACATAAAATATGGAACAATGAAAAGTGCCTACTCTTATTCTTTCTACTTTCCTTACGGGTGCTGGCTGCTCGTAAATCTTAAAAGCTTTATTCTCAACTATCGTTTTTCATTGTTATTAAGATTTCAATATTTTCTTTTCATAAAAAAGCTGTTTCATGTTGACACAACATTAATCTTCTGATCAGATTCCATACATATCCAAAAAGCGAACAATGCGATTAATGGATAAAAAAACACATGTATCCTACCATTAGCAATTTGTTTGCGATAGGTTAAAGATTGGTAGAGCTGGTAAATAATAAATTTATTGTTTAAAATGGATTGAATGGTAATTTTAGAATAATTACTGAAACGTGAGTTTGCTGAAGTTTTGTGCTTTGTTTTATAAATGTTGGTATGTATTATATCTATAGGGTATATGTACCTATGTAGCTATGTACGAACATCATCACTGTAAATATAAAAATGCCAAGTTCTTTGTCGAAATTATATGCAAGGAGATTAGTGAGGTACGTGTTAATATGATTTTGGAAACATACATATATTATACGCCAGCTACAATATAGAGAAAGCTTTTGTGCCCTGTATACCTACATATGTAGTACATTATTTACATTGGAATTTTGGTATAAAACTTGATTTGTAACATTAATTTTAGTTCAACAATATAAATGGTTTTGCGCTTTTCCATTGTTTTTAACTGTTTTGAAATTTTTTAAGCAAAACTAAACCATACAAAATGGATTTTAGTGTTGCTCGCTCGTTCATGTGTACTTATTTTTATTTCCATTTAAAAACAGTTTTTATCGTCATCACACTTTTAAATTGTTTTAAATAATTTTAACTTTAATAACTGTGCCAACGTGAAATTGTTAGAAGAGAATGATCCTATAATCTATGGGAGATTTTCCTATAAACGCGACTTCATACAATATTGACAAGTATTTTTCTGCAGAGAAAAAAAAATCGGACAAAAATATAAAACAATAAACGGTTTTTGTTGATTTATTTAATTAATATGTAAATATGTAGTAATTTTAAAAGATTTAGTATTTACATATCTTTCCATTTTACATTGACGAACAAATGTATGCTTTATTATTCTATCAATTATGAAATGTTGGATTACTGTTTCCCAATTCGTGGATTAAATTTAAGCCATAATTCATCTTTAACTACCAAATTAAACGTTTTTGATTTTAATTGAATTGGATTTTGTGTTTTTTCATAAGCTTCCAATTTAAACTTTAACAAAATATGATAAAAAATAGATTTACACTCCATCAATGCAAATCTTGAACCAATACAATTCCTTGGTCCCAATCCAAAAGGCATATATGTGCCTGTCCTTATTTGCCCGACATTATTAGCGTTAAAGCGTTCTGGATCAAATTTCAACGGATTTGGAAAATATTTTGGATCCAAATGAATACAATTAACTGGAATTGATATGCTATCGCCAACATTTAACTTAACACTATGACTGTCCGACACTTTGAGTCGATATTCCTTAGATACTTGTCTTTCATTTATAACGTTAGGATTCCATCTTCTAAGCGTTTCTGAGAGGACCATATCCATGTATTTCATCTTGTTCAATGCTTCGTAAGTTAAAGATCCATTATTAAGATTATTTTCTGTTTCAATGATTTCGTCGTACATTCTATCTTGAATTTCAGGATTAATGGCAAGTTCATAGGCCATAAATGTTAGAACGGTTGCCACTGTATCGAAACCAGCAAAGAAGAATATGACACATTGGGCTACAAGATCATCATCGTCCCATTCTAAATTAAAACAGTTTTTTTTAAAAATTTTGTATGTATTTATTATTTAGTTATTAATTATGGAAAACTTACTTTTAACTTTGTTTGGTAATTTTGATATAGCAGCTTCGTTGGCTTTAGAATCAATATTCTCTTTATGGCTTAGCTTTCCGTTTTTTGCCATTATCAGTAAGTTAATCATATCATGTCGAATAATTCTATTTTCCTCTCGATATTTCATAGCCCCAAGCACAAGAGTCCTAAAATATGTTCTCTCTCGTTTATCCACCAACTTAATTTTACAAAATTTCATTAACTTTGGCCAACTCATGTAACCAAATAACTTCAATGATTGTATTCCGTCCAAATTAGTTATACGGCCGCCAGATTCAAAAAAATCATTATTTTTATCTTTCATAGAATCTATTTCAATTCCGAAAGCACAAGTTGCAATTATATCCGAAGCGCATCGTGTGAATAGATCTCTTAATTCAAAGTTAATTGGTTTTCCATTGGACAGTTTATCAATAGCATCAATAAATATCATATTGTAATCGTTCATCAGTGAGAACATTAATTTCATTTTGCTGCCAGTAAATGCCGGACTTAAAACGGTTCTCATTTCTCTCCATTTGTTATTTGTCATAAAGAATAAGGATTTGCCAAATAATGGTTCGGTCGTTTCATCCATATTAAAACGATGATTAACAAAATGATCAAAATCTTTTATAGAGATATCTTTTATCAAGTCTGGATCTCTTAGAAAATAAACCGGATGGCCACCCATTTCGTACATACCAATAACATTTTCTTCCGGATATTGATAGTAAATTGTTTCTAATAAATCCTGTATGCTGTCATTTCGGAAAAGAAAACTGCCAGCGAATCCCAGAAATGGTGGTCCTCTAACGAACTTTATGTTAAGATTACTGAAGTGATTCCATGTTTTAATTACACAGCTGTAAATAATTAACGAAATTATTGATACTATAAAGATATTATGTAATTGTAAATCAAGAAAAAAATTAAATATATTCTCAAACATACTACGGCGATAGTATTTCCGACACACTGATTTCTAATATAAAGTGAATGTTGTTATATCTACAACTATGTAATCATCCTTTACTTATCTTATATACAGAATTGGTAATCTTTAGATATAAGATTAGATTTAGTATAAATGAATAGATAACCTTTATTAAATGTAAAAAAACAATAGTGTAAAATCAATATAATTATATAAGAAACTATCTAAAAATTCAATGGGTATAAAAGAAAATATCGAGAAATCATCAATCTTTGTATGTATGCAATTCAAAACTGAATATTCTATAAATAATTAGGCTTTAGAAAGTTATGCTCTGATTATAGTAAAAATTTTAGAGGTACTTCGTATAGACAAAAATAAAACCTACACTACGTTATTAACCAACAATAAGGTTCTCTAACCCTAATAGTAGAACAAATTATCCGGTAAAATGGAAATTTCTGAGCTAAAATCATTCAATATTGTTATAATCGAAAAAATATTGCTCCCTCCAACCACTCCATCCGTGATCGTGTTAATATTGAAATTTGTTTTTTTGTCATAATTTTTTTGATTACATAATTAAATTATTTAACCAATTTTTAGTTATCACAATTATTTAATATCATAACAACTAGATTATTAATTATTATCTATAGATTTAAAGTTGATGTCAAACATGCACTGCATATGCCATTTCTTCAAGTGATGAAATAATAAAAAACAAATATTTTTTTGTCACATCATAAAGGATTGGATTCGTACGTGTGTAATATAATTGCACTCGTATCATGGACATATGGACAAAAGTGAAAATTGATTGTCGACCCTTTTAGTGTATGTATTACTGCATAACTATACACTTACATGTACGATTGTACGTATCTATATAGGTACGATTTGCTTGATTTTTGCTATCATTATTATTGGATAATTATTTAATCTCATGAGTACCCAAAGTTCTCCAATACAATTACATATTTTGATAATATAACTTTGCCAATTTGGTTCAAATAACAGAATAATCTTTATAAAATATATTTTTTTTCAAAAATGCTATGTTCATAAAATATTAAGTTTCAAATAGATGTACATATATGCATGTAACTCACTTCCCGATGGACAGTTTAGATTTTGTAAATTCTAGAGAGATGAATTTAATACGGAAATTGTATAGTCAATTATAAATTATACGAATTCAAACATAAATCTACTATTACAAAACAACACAATTTTTGAAATAAAGTTTTTAAAATAATATAAGGAAAAAACTAAAGTTATAATTCATGAAAAAAAAACAATAATTCATGTATGACTTTAAAAATATAGGTTAGAAGGCCCCTACGGTGAATACAATTCCTGACTATTAAATAAATTGTTTATAAATTTGCACCCCAAAATAAATTCATTATTCAAGTCACATAATTTTTCTCCTTACACTACATATATGCATCATATCATATCTTTCACATTTATTTTACGAGTGCAAAGTATGAGCATATTTGCGGTTTTTGTTGGTCGAACTGTACTTTAGTCAAATTCAAAGTTTGTCCTGAAAATGATGAATAACATTGCTTTTACGAAAAATGATGGGAAAGTTTAGGGAAATTGGACCGAAAAGCATTGATATATGTTTATACTTTATACGAAACATTGTATGTATTGCTTTTAACATCTTTTTGATTAGTTTGGAATGGTTTTTGATGAAGGTACACTTTTACTTTATATTGTGTCGTATAAATAAGGTAAACATAAATTAATTGATTTGTTGGAATTAAAACAATGCAGGATTTTAGTCAAATACATTAATTAGGTTTTTAAACTATCTGCACATGAAATTGACATTGTTCAAAAATAAATTATCTTATAAATAAAATTGAGTTCAACAATTACCACGTTTACATGCAGAGTTGAAAGATCGAGTTAGGATCGAAATGAAACAAGGTTGAAATGCAACTCGCGTATATATAACACCATTTTAACTCAACCTAGTGAGAAAAGTAGAGTCGAGAAGTCGAGTCAACCCTGTATATATATATATATATATACATAGTAATATCATATGTACATACGTACATTTGCAGATACATATCTACAATCCGAATATCGACATACATAATTTATAATAACGGATGTTAATCAAAGGGTATTATAACTTTGGTACAGAGTTTGCGACGCCTCTTAATATTCATCGTAGAAAAAAAAGATTCAACACCATCGTCTATCTTGTAAAATTTCCGGCCCTCCGTGATCAATTTCCTGTTAAACGGCTGAAGCTATAATAGAAAGCTGAAAGTCGGAACAGCAAATTGGGCAAGCTATCGGGGAGACTGAGGTACTGTGTGTGCTTAATTTTGATACAAATCATTCATTTACTACTACAGTCGGAATGTAGAAAAAATTATAGAAAACACAAAAATAAAGATTCATGGACCAAAAAGTTCCACGACCTGCCGCTATGGTGCTATAATCAATTTTAAGAAATTTCCAGAGATTTTAAACTATTACTCGAAAAATAAATATTCTAGAGAATAAAAAAATTAAGATTTCATTAATAGACCAAAATGTTCCACGAACATATTATGTGGCTACAATTAATTTTATGTCATTTCTAGGGTTTTTTATCAATTGTATTCAATTTACCCAATAAGTACCTATATATTTGTTGAACATACACGGATAAAGTCGTAGATAATAAAACAAGTACTCATATTATAATCGGCGTAGCCAATTATTCCTTCATTACTGGTTTTATTCAAGATTTAATATTTCTTGTACTACCTATAATAGTATAGGACCTATACTATATAAGTAAAAGTAGAAATACGGACAATACAATTTTATACAATCGAATATTTATATTGAGGTAAATGTTTTTTGTTCTTTGAAGAAAATATTGTTTTCTGATCAAAATAAAAATGATTCTATTCATGAATTTTACAAACAATTTTCGTATTAAAGTTTTCCTAAAATATTTGTACAGCAGGATTGAAGAATCCTTTTTCGATATAAGGGACACTGCTTCAAGATTGCAACTATACATATGTCTTTATGTCATCATGGTAGAATTTAATCTACATAAAATAAAATATACTTACATACATATGTACGTGTGCATATGTTTTGACATGTTTTCTTACAGGACATTGGAATTGTAATTTCTTTATTCTCAACTTTGAACTTTGATTTGATTTTCAAATACAGATTTATACAAATGTCGATAGTACTACTAAAGAATCTCAGACAATTCTAGATGTGTTTAGAATTTTGAATAAAAACATAGTGGTGCATATTAATTTAAAAAATAAACGATCATGAGACAATATAGGATTATAAGATATAGATATCTATATATACTTTTTTAATTCGAAAAAAGAACTAGTTTAAAGAATTTTCTACTATATTCATTTGTTCTTATCAAAAAAATCTAAGAATCTGCTATAAAAAAGTTTCGGGACCCGCTTAAGAAGATTTTGAAGCCGTTTAGGACATTATTTAAAAAAGGATGGCAAAACAAACATTTTAAGTAATTGGACATTTTGTAGTAATTTGATATAAATAATTTCGGTCCCCTGTTTTTGACCTAATGGTCAAGAATTATATTTATATTTCCAATTTTTTTAAATTTCTACGTACTTATCTACCTTTCTGTTAAATTGTGGCAAATATTGTATTTTAAAAAAATCTTAGTGTAATTACTCAATTCCCCCCTTTCAAATGACGCCTCTGTGTTTAAGAACATAATGAGTCATTTATGATAGCAACATATTTCAATTAGTCATACCAAAACAATAGTCAAAATATATCTTAAATAAACATTGTTTTAGCATGACTCATAAAGCATGCATTATTAGAAATGCATTATACATTAGATTTATAGTTTTTAAGGGTTATTTGCGTATGTGATTATTAATGATAAGATAAAAATTAATATAATTTTTGGGTATATAATAAGAATGAAAATAAAGACAAAATGTTAGAATCAATTCAGTGTTTCAATCTATAACATCTGATATAACTCTAATTATGTCGTCTCCGTAATTGTTTTCACGTTCGTGGTTGGGATCGTTATTGATTTGACTGTTGTTTCGTTTACTTTACAATGTGCTTTTCAACAGTTTATAATAGACAGTTTTTTTTTTAAGATTAAAAAGCCTTTTCTTAATAGGAGATTTATTTCTTCAATTAAAAATAAGCTAAAATAATACCTAAAAAGTGAAGGTTTCGTACCGTCCATATTGCATATAATATAATACCGTCTCATGTTAAAATTTAATTCATATGAAAGTAGAGTTTAATGAAATTTTATAAATTCTTAATTAACATATTAAAACCTGAATTCCAGTTACAGGTATGGTTATAATATATTTATGCCTACCTATGATTATTAAAATATGTGTGTACGTATGTATGTATATTCAACGGACCATACTATTACTTTGAAGGATTTTCTTAAATAAATAAATTTATTTGCAGAAAATCATATATTTAGTGAAACCATTTTCTATATGTATGTTGTGCTGAAAGTTTGGCTATTTTTGAAGAGTAGTTTTGGAGAGTAAATATAAATAAATATGTATATATTGTTTAGGGTGGGATATATGTATGCAGGATTGTAGATATGTAACACAATAATTTTCCTATTCTATTCTACAGTTTAAAAAATACTAAAAAGTTTTTAATATGCCGCTATAAAGTTAATATTTATGTAGCACTTAACACAAAAATGTTCATGCGGTTAAAAGTAAAATAAATGGAATGAATGAATGAATGCATGTATCATTCAAGAGACTGCAGCCCTACCATATATGTGCCGGGTATACTTATTCGTTCAGAAAATTAATTAATTTAATATAAGTTTCTATGTACATACGTTCAACATACAAACATACCACATTTCAATTTATATTAAGGAACTTTAATAGTAGATCATTGAACATTACTTAGTTAGTATAATTTTTAAAGACATCTTTGAAGAAGAGTTTTTGTCGCCCTTTCGACAGTAATTTTGTTAAAAAACAGATTTTATCCGAATTACAAAAACATTTAATGTGACTAATTTCACATTACGTTGGAATTTGCCAGGTTATTCGTGACATGTTGAACTGCATTTATGCATTTATGTAAATGATTCACGAATCAAACTTTTGTTTTAATGAATGATTTTAAAAAAATAGAAAAGGTACTATTATTAGCTACTATCCTTTGTGATAATCTTGACTATTTGTATGTATGTATGTATGTGGTTTATTCAATGTAGTGTACAAGCACCGCCATCTTGAATTATCAGGCCGTGCTGTAGAACGGTGACGTCACTCGGTTTAGATACAAATATTGAATTTT
>JANSTT010019872.1:0-10559 GCA_026745375.1 Platyura marginata
CCAATGAAATAATCAAAAAGTTTAAGTTCAAAATTCAAATGTGACTCAAAGTCACACCGTGGTCTGATTAGGGTTAATAAAGAATGAAAATAATAGTAAAAATAGTTTGGCGTATTGTTTCCATTTCTCTAAATTTCCTTTTTTTGCAGAGTTTTTGGACAGCAATAACATTCAGGTAACAAAAAGAAATCGATCTCGATTATCCGTCTTTTTAATAACCCCTTAGGCTACTGCTCCCATGCGGTATATACAATACACTCAACAACTCCATACGTCGCCCAAATCTTCAGACTAAACTCCCATACAACATCTAAACATCTTTGAGACCAACTGGAGTGAAGGGTCCAAAAACACCATATAATCAGCAGGACTAATCAAAAAACTCGATTTGAAGAAGAATTGAAGAAAACTGAAACCAAAACTACTGCAAAGTTTGTAGAATCAATGCCATGATGACTGGAAAGAGTCCTTGAATCGATAAACAATAGTACGATATATTTATTTTCTTAATTTCATTTGAATTTTCACAGTACATTAACTTTAAAAATGGTGAAAATGTTTTACAATTTTCATTTAAAACCAGACTGGGACCCCTACAAGAAATCAAAAATCCTGAATATAAGGGGGAAAACTCTAAACATAATGCTCTATTTTCTTGATACTTTTGGCACATTCAACGGTAAATTTGTAGTGTCATTGTCTCTCATTCTCACAAATTGTCTGCATCGCCAAAACTGACATAAAAAATAACAATTTTTGCCCCACTACTTCAAAGGAACACTACCCGTCACTGGTCAATTTAAACATGGAGTTCGTTCGTTCTCATGTACAGCAAAAATTAAGTATCCGTAGTTATATTTTAGGGGTATTAGTAACCATGCCATATATCCTGTTTTTCGCAGGATACCCCTGTATTTTCAACGAAAATTCTGTAAAAAAATCACTCCTGTGTTTTAGTGAAAAATCCTGTAATTATCCTGTAATCATCCTGTATTGTTGCCACCGAATAATAATACATTTTTGTGAAAACACATTTATTAAGAATTATTGCTCGGATACCAATATCAAACAATGGAAGGACGAAAACGTTCCGATTACGAAGCGATATAGGTTGAAATATTTACTCATTTGGACACTGAAAATTGCGACTACAAAATGGCAGCAATAATGGAATATTATATTTTTGCCTACCCGAATCAACTGCCATTCTGAGTAATAAAAACAACTTGAAAATACTGAACGAATTAATGACGAATCAGATGACGAAATGTTTGATGTAGATTTTGATTAAAATTAAATTAATCTTGACATAAATGTTCTATATTACAATAGGAAACAAACTCCTTTTTACGTGCACAAATTTTAATAATTTAAAAAGGTTAAATTATTAAAATTTGTGCACGTATAAAGGAGTTTGGTTTTGAATATAATATAGAACATTTATGTCAATAATTTCGTGTTCCAAACCTACAATTTGTTAATAAATTAATCTGTTTTCCATTATTTTCTAATCATTTCTATTATTAAAATATAAAAAAAAATCCTGTAATCATACGGTTTTTTAAAAATTAAATCCTGTAAAATGAAAATGTTTCTCTAATTTATCCTGATTTTTCGCGCAAAAAAAAATGGTATGGTTAGGTATTAACGTTGTGGTATCTATTCAACCCTTATGTCAACAGCAAGTTTTGGTACCCTCCCGTCAACAGCAAGCATGGGTATGGAGTTAGTTTTTATGAAATTACGTTTTGTTTTATTGTTTAATCATGATTTGTTTAGTATTTAGATAATTGGCGTATGTTTTTATAATATAACACTTTTAAATTGTGTAATCAAAAACATACTAATACATAGTACATACTGTATGTAACATATATTATATGTAAGATTTTAACAGGTGATCTTTTTGAATTTTGAATCATCACAGCAACGAAATATGTATTTGTAACCAATGCGTGTAATATAATATTCAATAAAATATTAAACTTTATTACCTGACTTTTGTTTATTTTTTCATTTCTTTCCATATTTTTCAGTACAAAATGTATGGAGAAATATATACATATCCGGGAAAAAAAAGGAAATACTTCTACCAAACCCGCAAGATGCGAAATTTTTTAAAATTTGTTTTTGTAAATAGATTTATTTTCCATTTTTAAGAAGCTACTGAAAATTTCAGATCGCTAGCTGTTCGGCTTTATGCCGAAAATTTGCTTTGAAATCGGAAAAAAACACACTATTGACAGCAGGGTTAATTTAAATTAAATTAAAATGTTGTTGTTTTTTGTTATTTGTAAGTTTAAATGTTTACACAACTAGTAAGAAAGAAATAATTGGCTACTAGTTAGTTAGTTAGTAGTGGTGGCGACCTTGCGCCTCGCAGAGACCAATTAAGGTTCATAGTGTTACCACTTGCATATGCCTATGTCGCCCTTACTACGGTTGCGATTTGGGGATTGTGCTCCTCGAGTTCGAGTACACCTGTCTCTACAGCGAATTTTATGAGGCTTCTCATGTTACAGGTCGAGGCTGCCCTCAGGTTATGTAAAAAGTAGTCTCCTAAAGTTCTGTGTCTCGCCCTCGCGTTGGTGTTCTAGTGTTTCTTTCATTCCGGGTTCTTGGCAGTGCCTACACAGGTCAGTCGTTATCAGACCGATCCTGCATGCGTGCTCTCCCGTGAGACAGTGACCAGTGTAGATGCCTACTGCCGTTCTACACTGTGTTCTACTAAGTTTGAGTAAGTTTTTTGTTTTCTTCAGGTCGTAGTTACCCCACATGGCTTTTGTGGTTCTACAGGAGGTCAGCCTGTCCCACCTTTCCTTTGCGAGGTTAAGCATACGATTCTGAAGTTCTTTGACGTCGACGCGTATTGGAGCCAATATTGTCTCCGCGTCTTGTACGTCCAAGGTCGCCCCTCTTTTAGCAAAATTGGCTACTAATACGGGTACTTATCTATTATCTATACGATTTTGTCGTTATCTATATTTTCCATACAACAAATAAATATTGCGTAGTATTAAGAAAGTTCAAAATTGTGTCACTTTTGAAAAAACCGCCATAAAAACGGTCAAGATGTTTGGTGAAAGGCCAATTTTTTCCCATTTTCTTTCATCAGACTGACATAAGTTTTATTTTATATAAATTGTTTAATTTTGAACACGTAACCTTAATAAAATTGATTTTTTTTAAAGAAATAGTCCAAAAACTTATATTTACATAGGAATTAAAGCGGAGTCCAACGGACTCCGTTTTGCGTTTGTGTTACAAAAATAGTTTTGCGCTTTAGGGTTAATGTGTCAGTTGATCCCATACACTCCCCTAATTATTTAACACTCTATTTCTTTATTGTTCAATATATTTATAATTGCCCATAGTTAATAACCATTTAAAGATTTTTAGATTTCTTTTATTATTTTGTACTAACTATTGTTCCATCCCACTTCTACATTTTAGTTGAAAATAATTGTTTGGTTTGCTATAATGCGTAACCACTTGACCCGATTTCCCTATAAATAAAAACCTCTCACACTGATTTAATAAACTGTAAAAAGATTATACAGGGGTTGGAGTTACAGTTACAGATAGATATCTGTATACAGCTAACATTCATGAAAATTTTAATTTCTAATTTATATTCGAATCTAATTTTCCATATGCTTTGTGCAAACGGAAAAGTTCAAGACTTATTTGAGTCTTACACTCGCATTACATATTTACATAAAAAAGATTTCTTTCGTTCCTTATACCTACAAAGTTTAAATGTAAAACAGAAAAGAAATATACACTGTGTGGATGTTCCAAGATGAAAAACTCAAATCAATATTATTAGTCCGCGAAACTTTTAACCTGTGTTGTACTCTGTTATATGTAAATAATGTAAATTACATTTTTTTTACGATATCAAGGATTTAAAAGTACAAACAAGAACGATATTTTGAAACGAAAAGTTTTAATTAATTTTTGAAATATGAAGAAGTCCATTTTTGTGCAAGAGTTTATTAAATACACCTAATTTGCTTTTTATAATGCGTAATTAAAGTTGAGATTAAAAGAAAAATCTGCTTCAAAATTTATCTTCATAAATTTTTTTCATTGCAGGTTTTAAATTGATTTTACTAAAATTCCAAAATTCTTTCTTATTATTACTTCTAGGGTCTAGACACTAATGAAACCTTTTAAGGCCAAATTCAAAATCATCTTTTCTTTTTATACAAAAATTTGTTTGTTTTCATTAAATTTGATTATTCGATAAAAATTGTTTCATTCGCTCGGCCAACAAAACAACAACAAAACCGTAATTATTATAAATTTATAATTAGAAGAAATTTGGGATGGTGAGCTGATATTAGTTTTTAGATTTTTTAAACAAATAATTAGCCTGTTAAGCTAAGAGGTTCCTTTCCTTAAATGTTATTTAAATTATATAAGCATGGGCACTGGATATATGTATCTTAGACTAAGATCAAGTAACAAAAAGATAACATATCATTCATAAATTTCGTACCTACTTCTGTCATAAGTTTTAGATTTGAGTATTAAATGATAAAGCAATTAATGTAGCCATGTATTGTATAAATGCGTTATGATAGTGTTAATGAGACGGAATGATGGTAATGATGGTATAAGAAATAGAATAGTATAAAGAACCTAGAGACACTCATAGAAAGCAGATCCTAAAAGGCTTGGCGAAGTTAATACTCTTTGCAGAATTGGATAAAAAATTCCGTTTAAGTTAGGTTGATGTACTTGCTACTTGCTTAATTGATATGCTCAATGTATTTTATTTTTGAAGATAGGTAGTAAGACAGGTGAGATAAGTGTGTTACGGTTTCAATTTTTGCTTGTCTTATATGCTGTCTTACTTTGTCGCTGTCAAATATAAAATATCTTTTTAATCAAGGCCGCTCCTAATTGTGTATTGAAAAAAATTACAAATGGCAGACTTCATCCCGATAAATACAATTCACACAATTCACAATTCAAATTCACGCAAATATCATCGATCTGTCAAATATTTTAAGATTAGCTTGTCTCAAAACAACCATCCGGACGTTGTTTTTTTAAGAAAAGATTTTAAGACAAGAGTAGTAAACTGGTAAAATGGTCGTATTTTCAAAAGTGAGATGAAAAAGTAAGACAAGCAAAAGTGAGATAAGGTCTGGGCGTCTGGGGATAGCGAAAATACATGTATTTGGCTTGAAGTAAGGTAAATCAAGCTGGCAACCGTAACGTAGCTTTATTGCTCGTATAGCATTGGAAGAAGATACCTCAAAACTAGATAATGTCAATAATACTGAATGAGGCACAACTATCATTTTGAACCGGTAAACTGCTACACATATATGTCAAAGATTTGAATCGCGAACATATTTTTCAAAACAAAGGACTTGAGAGTATTAGGTCAACAGTTAATTTATCTATAAATTGCTAAATTTAATAACCCAATTACGAAAAATCCTAAATTGAATTACCCAAGAACTTAGATGTCACAACACTAGCGGATTAGGTGAATATTTCGTTTGGTTTAATAATTATCGGATACATAAATAAGAATAATAATAATCTTTAAATTCAATTTAAAGTAAAAAATTTATGAGTAAATGTTTAAATCGGTTATATTGACCGGTTGGTGTATCTAATGTTAATAACAGTTTCAATAATTTGGCACATCACATGAATAGTTATATTTACAAATCATCACGTCATGGGATGTGTGATTATTTCTGATGGAGTTGGATCCCATAAATTAAATGACAAAATGCATCAAATATAAATACAGGTATTCTTCTTATAACACGGTAGATACTAGATACGTTCCAACATAATTCCGTGTTTTATGAAACTATTGTAGAACTACCGTATATTTCGACATTTTCTTATAGTGGTATAGTATACCGTGTTACACGAGAATTTTCGTAATTTTCTTTTCGTGTTATAGTAAAACCATGTTGTAGAAGGGCTATGCACATTTGAATTGTACATATGTATGTATATTGGTGGTTATTTGACAAAAGGCCAAACCCTCATTTTTCAAATTTTTTAGGAGTGAGAAAAACTACACAGCATTTCAACAAATAGATATGATACAGGCCGTTTAAAAATCGGGGGAAAATTCATATTTTTTCGTGAAACTTACCAAAATAGTATTGCCAGATAATGCAAAATATCTCAAATTACCAAATTTTATGAAAAAACCATTGAAAAAATTGATGTTTGGGCTTTTTGTCAAATAACCATCTAAGTGTAAAAACGACACCTTTAATTCTCAAACCACATTTTTAAATTCCACCAGTGATATTTTGCGAAATTAATTAGGCACATGACACATCGATTTTTTTTATTTTTTTTGGTTTTGGAGTAGTTAATTCTACTATCGTCATTTCCTTGATGTTTTAAAGTTCACATCTATAAAATGCTAGTGTATTTTAAAGCAAATTTCCTCCACAAAAAAATATCTTTAAATTCCATCACTGAATCCATTTTATATGTATATAAAGCCATATAGTTATATGATGGTAAATTTTCATCTTTCTAAATCTAAATCATCAATGAATTATTCATAAAAATAAATGTAAAATCCTTTAACATAAATTTAATCTCTGCTCTATGTAGCGCACAAAAAAAGCCCATACGAGCTTTGATGCTGATTAAATTTCAAAATTTATTCTTTATGAAAAACGTCCGAACATCAATGGGGTCAGGTTACCGCAACCCGAAACATTATACAAATATAAACTTTATAATAACCGAGATTATCGCAGAAAAAAAAAACTCAATTCGTAGAAAAAAAAGAAGATAATCTTAAATTATTAAAGACAATAAATTTACAAACCTACATATAATGTGAGTGCCTGTGTGTGTGTGTGTGTGTATAGTAATTGAAAAGCCGGGAAACCCTTTTTTGTTCGTCCTAAATGGTTATATACGATAAATTTCTGTCTGCTTTTTGTTGCCACACTGTGTTTACCCTTTTTCTTTCTATATCAATAATAACTGTGGATGAACTAGTTTTTTTTTGTCTAAAATAATATAAAACGCACTGACATGATGTTACACTGGAACACTCTAAACACTTGACCTAAATCAATTTCTCATTAATTCTCATTCTGTTTAATGAACAACAAAATTTTCTCAATTCAAACTCTATTTGCATGTCACTATACATTTATAAAATTTCCTGATAATCAAAAACTATTTAATATTTTCCACTAACCAATCAATATACCTACATACATATATGTACGATGTACGTACATAGGTAAAATACGGATCTATAGCTTAGGTGATGTGTCAGAATACCGCAAATACACCGAACACAACAACACAAATGATTGTGCAATAATTGACAACATAAATTCATGTCATCATGACAGAAATAAACTTGCATTTTGTCATTAAACGCAATCAAAATACACTCACAATGCACTGTTTTAACATAGTTTTTCTTAACTCCCCCCGATCGCTTTTCCACAATCGAATCAGTAGCGCACCGATATACAAAACGTCTAAAATCACGGACGATACTCAGACGACTGACGACTGCTGCCTTTTGTGCCTACACATTTCGTGCCGACAATGAAAAACAGAATGAAAATTCCTATGAATTAAATTGGAATCTCCTGCCATATACTCGGCAAGAAAGGCGCTTACCCCGTTTTTCCTGTTAAGCACAACATGTTTACATCGTATAACGGAATAGATTTTCCCAACATCAAAGGTAGATTTCAAATATATGTATTATAAGGGGAAATTCCCGAATGTTTCCTATTTTTTCCGCATTCTATATATCCAGCCGATTCCTCTAAAATTGGAATATTTTGCGCATTCAATTTTTCGCTCAGAGATCATTTTAAGGGTGGATATTATACCAAGAATATTCTCATTTCTCACCATATTTGCTGCATACTAACTAACTTTTGAAAGCTTTTTTTTCAATTCTTACGTACGTACGTAAAGCTTCCTTAATATTTATAGGTGGAAAACAATAATGCACATTCCAACGGCATTGTTTGTGTGCATTGCATACATACATTATGCAGAGGGTAGTAATTGATTAGATTATTCACAGCATTGGTTTAATTAACATATTCAAGATACATATACATATATGGTAACAGTTATTTTCCAATAGATATTATGCTATAGTATTGGCTGCATAGGACTATTTAAAAATGAAAGTCAATTTAATCATCAAATATGTATATAAAAAGAAAATTTGAGGAAAAAAAGTTTTTTAAATCGGTTTTCCATTAAAGTCACATAAAACCCTTAGTCCTTCGAACAAAACAGAAGAATGATTGATGAAGAATGAAAGTCGATTAATAATTAGCTTAAAAGTTATTTACGCATTAAAACAAAATATCAGGATACAGAATTTATTACACAAAGTATTTTCTAGGTATAATTTATTTATAAAAACTAACTAAATATTTTTTAGCTGCATCAACAACTTGTGTAAAAGTATAAAATAAAGAGATATAATCGAAACCGTGTAAAACGAGACAATACTTGCATATAAAAAAGGAGGATTGGAATTTAATTCTAAGCCGCGTAAATCGAGTCAAAGAATATAAGGTAAATGTAATGTGTAAAATGAGACAAGAATTGTATGGAAAAATGGAGTTTGGATGCGCTAGAACGCGTTCGTTTATTCGCAATTGCGATTATTTTGTCGTTCGTATATTCGTAATTTGACATAAAATCGCAATCCTTCGCAGCGTAACCATCGTTCGTTTATTCATTGCGATTGCGAATTTCATCGCAATTTTGCGCAGAGGTCAAAACAGGAAACAAAATTGCGCTGCGAATGCGATTTTATATATTGACATTGACAAGTGATAATATTGTTTTTAGGATTATATTTTTATTTTCTTATAATTTAGTTTTTAATGACAGAGACGTTGTGCCCAAATAGTTTTTTCATTAAAAATTGTTGATTTTCTTTTGTCTTTTTTTTATCTTTCTGTTTTTCTTTTATTTGACTCTGGCAAAATATAGTACAGTGTGCTCCAAATTTTTATCATTTACTCGAAAGGTAGTCCGAATGTAGAAAAATTGTATATGACAATAATTATAGAGAATACAAAAATGAAGATTTCATTCATAGACCATGGCCCTCAATTTTATGTAATTTCTAGGGTTTTTAATCATTTGCTCAATGACAGATGACAGAAAATCGCAATCGCAATAGACCGTTCGTAAATTACAAGTGTTAACCATTCGCAGTTGTGATCACGTGACGTTTGCAATTGCGAATAAACGAACGCGTTCCCGAATGCCAGGTCTTACTCTGTCACACTTTTATTGTCCGTTATATAAGGGTCTCCATTATAGGGTATAGGGAGGTGTCCGTTTAGGCAGGGACCACTGTACATGTAATATATCAGACACAAAATTGTTTATAGCTATTTTTAGAAAGATCTAAAGAGAACAAAAGAGTACAATATAATAGAGAAAATCTCAGTTGAAAAAAAAATACAACAAATACAATTTGGTTTTTGGATGAAACTAGACAAAATTTTGAACGATACTATTAAAATTGTTTGCAGTTTTATAATTAAAAATGTCCAAAATGTGGAGAAAATAAAAAAATAAAAAAAAAAATTCTGAAAAAATTAAAAAACCAAACAATTTTTTCTTTACCTTTTTTTGCTGTCACTAAATTTTGGTGAGTGTTGGGAAGGAGGAAGAGTAGTTTATTACTATTACACTTATAGGACCCCCCATACTGAATTACAATAAAATGACCATTTTCTCACAATTCTTATATGAGTTTTTTGTGGAAACCGCGTAGCTTTACTAAGCAGCCTTTTATTGTTAGAAAACTCGTGGAGTTCGTGCAGAAAGAAATTCCTACATGAAACCAAAGCTTTCACTTTATATTTCATATAATGGAAGCAAAAAAACATTACATATATTTGACCAATTGTTCATGTCATATTGGTCACATTAAATTTACTCTAGAATTCAATATAGTACAAACCGATCTACTTGATTTTCTTATATAGCAATTTACCAAAAATCTACCACTCACTATTATTATTATAGTGGATATGTGGGTGGTACCTACAGCCATACAGAGTCCCATTCAAACTATACACTCTCTTTCCGATATATGTACACGTACGTCGTACAGTACATAGTTACAGCATTAATAATAAAATACACTCTGGGTAGAATAGTAGCACTTTTGGAAAAATCTGCAGTTGACGTAGCACAAAATGTATTTTCTTCCGACGTTTTGTTTTTCCGGTTATTTTTCTTGTGTGTATTTTATTTGCAGAAAATGTACACACACGAATAAGGTGGAAAATATTATATTGAATGGGATAAATGTATATAAATACTTTGACTAGCGCAAAAGGATTCATATTGTTCCATCGCAATTTCGACAGGATGAGTTGTTTGAATATTTTATTTTTATTATTTAACTTACTGTGCTCTTAACCGCATATATATTTTTTAATATAAATATTATACACTCAACTCTTTTTTTACACGGTCTTTTTTTACACGATTCTGAAATAACACGGTCCACAAAAAGCAAAAAATATTTTTTT
>JANSTT010019873.1:0-10554 GCA_026745375.1 Platyura marginata
GAATTATAAAGAATGTTTTACTAACCTTTAGGGTCATTTTAGAAAGTTCATTTTTAGCACGTTTGCCCTTGAATAGCAGGCGACCCATATGCCCGACGGGCACACGGACCACCTGACTGTGATTTTTTAGTCATACTCTACGATTCCTCAAATTTTCAGCCCGATCGGAGCACCTCGACCAAAAAATCACTGTGTTAACCCCTCTTATGATTTTGAGGGCCCCCAAAACAATTGGCAAAAAGATTTTTTTCCTATCTCTTTGGTAAATTTGATTTCTTCTACCATCCCTCTTTGGGCTTGGTGAAAAGAAGGATGCCATTTTAAATAATTTTTTTATATTTAAAAACCAACCATCGCTGGAATCAAACTCATGTAGCAAAAACTCATAATATTTTGACGTCAGACTCTAACAACTGAGCCATTTCGTCTGATATTAATAGAGCGATTTTTTGACCATATAAAGAATTATGACAATTGTTAAGCTCGTGGAATTTAGATTTCTTTTCTAGTTTATAGAACTTTTTCTCACATTACATCCATTAGATGGTTTTTTATTTGGAATGATGATTCTTGTTGATTTTACCTTTCTAAGTATGAAGTAAAGGAAAACACTGAGATTTTCATATTTGTTTACATTAAATGAAAAAAATATTATATTTTTAAGAAACCCTAAAGGACAACATAATTTTTACCAATCGTCATAGTCGTCAGGCCAAATATTTCGTTCTGATAAATATTCGAAGCACCAGACTTGCTATTGGTTTCCAAATTTAAAACACATTTTTTTTTAATAATCTCTTAATATTTTATTAAAATATTTTGTACATTGATTTAAGGAAAAAGTTTTAACAATGATAAATTTTTTTTTTACATATGTACTAAGTATGTAGCACACGGTTACGTTGTAGAAATACATTTTTTATTTATTTATATATTTTTTTATAGAAAACAAATAATGTACAATATTAGCACCTACTTTTAAAGATTATAGAAATAGATCTGAAACATTTTAGGGTGGGGTCGCGTAATATTATAACTACTATTTAAACCACTAGCGAATCCACACACTTGTAAGAGAGGATGACGGGGAGGGGTAAATTAACATAAATTTCAAAATTTATTTCGATAATAATTCAAATGAAAGTTTCAATTTGTCACTTGCAGGTGTAAAATCTTACCGACTAACTATTTCTTTGGTTTGTGTCCCCTTCCCCTTTTTCGATTTGTGGGTGAATTTTTTTAAATTAGTTTTAATTTTCAGGAAGTACTATAGTTTCGTAACTTCGTTTTAGAGTTAGGAAAAAATAAATTAAATTAAAAACCAAAGAAATTTTATCCAGAAACAGCAAAATATAAAAAAAACTACGCTACAACAAAAGAAACAATAAAAAATCCCCAATCGAATTATTATAGGAGCCGTTCATTTTGTAAGTGGGATAAATAAGTCTAATATCAATTTAATTATGACGTCACTTATTGAGAAGCTGAGAATTTTCTTTAATTTGAATACAGAATACAAAATTGAATATTCCCAATAGAGCATTTTAGTAATTTTCGCGAAAATGGAAAAAATTAAGTAATTGGCTACGCTCATTATAATATACCCGTATGAGTACTTGTTTATTATCTACGACTTTGTACGTTTTTATTTTGTCTGTACAATAAATATAATTGGGTAAATTGAAAAACCCTACAAATGACATAAAATTGATTGCAGCGCCATAACGGTATTTCGTAGAACTTTTTCGTCTATGAATGAAATCTTCATTTTTTTATTCTCTATCATTTTCGTCATATTCATTTTTGTCGTAATCTAAACTCTTTTCGAGTAAATGATTAAGAATCCTAGAAATTCAATAAAATTGATTGCAGCGCCATAACGGAAGGTCGTACAACTTTTTCGTCTATGAATGAAATCTTCATTTTTATATTCTCTATAATTGTTGTCATATTCATTTTAAAAATAATAGAGATCTTACTCTAGGACTAAATAATAAACTGTCAGAATTTCAGCTTTTTAGCTTCAGCCGTTTAGCCGGAATCTTGATCACGGACGGACGGACTTACAGACATGCATATTTCGACTTAGAATTTCACGATGGTATTGAAATTTTATTTCTACGATGATTATTAAGGAGCGTTACAAACTCCGTACCAAAGTTATAATACCCTTGATTAACATCATACGGGTATAAAAATTATTCTCCAAGGTGGTGTGATTGATTGTTAAGAATTTGCACAACACCAGACCACCCCCACCACCACAAAAAAAAATGTATTGGTTGGATCGTATTTGAGGATATTTTTGTCTCAAACGGCGTTGGATCCGCTAGTGTTCTATATTTTTTTTTTCTTTTTCTTATTATTTTCTTTTTAACTTTTAATATATTTTTATCTTTTTTTAATTAATCGTAAATTTGTTCTGAATATTTTGTTTGTATTTTATTAAAATTATAATAAAAATTGCCTTTCAAAAGAAAAACGAACGAAATTGTCTTCAATTGTTTTTAAGACATTTGCTAGATTAATTGATTTAAGAGTAAAAGCGAGCAACTGCCATCGTTTAAACGTAATTTGTTTCTGCTTGTGATTGTACTTATGGTTTGACTATTTATGTACAAATGAAAATGATCCTATTATGGTATTT
The DNA here is from genome assembly GCA_026745375.1 of Platyura marginata. Taxonomy (NCBI): domain Eukaryota; kingdom Metazoa; phylum Arthropoda; class Insecta; order Diptera; family Keroplatidae; genus Platyura; species Platyura marginata. Next base: position 2,648 of record JANSTT010019873.1, read on the forward strand.
ATTCATGCATTCAATCTAAGAACTAATCGAAAATTATTATAAGTTCTAGGCAAAAAACTATATGCCTATAGTTTTTCACTTAGAATTTTGGTCGCTTTGGTGAGTGCAAGCAGAAAAAAAAATAAAAAAATAAAATTACAAAATTGAACATAACCACACATTATTGGGATTGTATGGCCAGATGATTATTATCAGAATAAAAGTTTTCTAAAATTAAAACGCAAACTATGAATATTTGCGTTCTGATATAAATTGATATGAAGATTAACTTTCGATGTGCGTAAATTTTTTCTTGTTTTTATGCTCCTAGCATTTTTTTCACAGTGTATCCAGGAACTGAATAGAAAAATAGAAGAATCATAATGGCTAGGGCTAGAACAATAATTCCTTTTAGTATAGCCCATTTGTAGTTGTGCCAAACAATGTATCGTATTGATTTTAATGGATTCAGGAACCACATAAAAGATGCATCTGGACGACTGAAAACAAAAAAAAAACATTTCACAATTAATTTGTCAAATGCCTAAATCCAATTATTATGGTTACTTTGGTTTTTCAAGTCCATCTGGTTCATTGCGACCATATCCAGCGGGATTTTGTTCGGCCTCCTCTTTCGTTAGTAAATGAATTTCGGCTTCAACTTTTCCCGTTAGCTCCATTTCATCATTTTCTTTTTTAACATAAAATGGCCACCATCCACGTACCCGTTTTTGTTTAAAAATATTTACAGTCGGAACATTCTCCGTTTTTAACATATCCAATGTACAGAGTTTAGACGATTTTGCTCCTCTAGGAAATCGATTTAGATTTAGCGATATTGCTCCAAGAAAATCATCGGCCGAAAAATGATCCGCATCCCAAACTTGTAGTTCCAATCGAGCTGGAATTTTTACCTCAGTTTCATCCCAACTAAATAGAGATTCTCTTCTATATTTAAAGAGAAAATCAAATATCATTATTTTTGCTTTTTGGATTATTATTGCTTCTTCAATGTTTAATTACCTAGATAGAACAATTCGCTCTTCAGCCGCTAAATAATCAAAGGGATAGATGAATCTCCAATTAAAATTACCTTCTCCAGTAAGCGATCTATAGTGAATATCAGTTGATTGAATATCTTGTGGTCCTTTGAGCCATCTACATAAGGGAATAAGATTAATTTTGCATCCTTAAATTTTGTTTATATAAACTAACCCTTTTACATATATGTCTGACATTTTCTCGCCAGTGAAAAAGGCATCATCTTCCAATACAACGTCATCAGTGTTCCATATAACAATACGTAATTCGTAAGATTTCGGTTTTCTTGGTGAGATATCAACTGGTGGTCCAGGTAGTGGCATATCCATTGGAAACATATCGACCCACATTTCAAGTTTTCCCTGTTCGATACCCGGTTTTTCGGGATTGTACAGTGGTCGAGATTCAATGTGTTCGGGAACAATCTGCAAAAAAATTGGTGAGATAATAAAACCTTAAGAATTGTGGTATAGGGTAGGTCTGATCCTACTAATTTTTTATCCCCCCTTCTCCTCTCTATATATTATTTTCATATTAATTTGATTCAAATCACAGGATAACTTTTTCTCCTAAGATGTGTCAAAGATACGGCGTTGGTGAGTATAAGACTCTTTTCATCTCAATCGCTAGTCATAGATTAAAATACCGACTAAGTAAAAACATTACTGTCAGCAATTATAAATAAATAGAGCAAAGAATAGAGTTTTCTCTCTCTCTCTCTCTCTCTATGTCGTAGATTGATTAAATTAAAATAATACTGCAAATGTGCCTAATGTTTCTAACAATACTGTAGTAATACTGCATGCAGGGTTGCACAAATACTACAATTTGTAGAGTAACTCGTATTTTTTAGTCGACACATTGGCATAATGGTGTTGTAAGAATACTCTTCCGCCTCCCCCTTTACCATAGACTTCTTTAATGCATAATTGACTCAATGGGGTAGCTCTGCAGTCTTAAGTCTTTATTTTAACATATTTTGACCAGACAAATTATTTTTCATTACCGGCGATATGGATATGGAATTATATTTACAATGAGAATCTGAGTTTGGAACTAATTTTTGTCTTGAATACATTGTAACGGTTTATATTAAGGGGTTTTAAAATTATAAAGAATTTTAGATTATCAAAATAATTTGGACATGCATCCAATCCATCCATAATGTATATTTAGAAAAAATGTATACCTTACACCCAATTTTTGGAATTTCCTCCCAACGATGCAGCACAGCTAAAGCCAAATGTTCATCTCTATTTTTACATGTTGTTGGACCATTCCACATTAGTACTTCTTCGTCAGAGAAGGTCATACAATATCGTGATATAACAACCCGATCCTGATAGTAATGTGGCGTTTCTAATTTATTTTCCTTACAAATTTTTTGTAAAATTTGCGTCGGTTTCATTGGATCTCGCCATCTATTATATCCTACACTAAAACAAAACAAAAATGTAATCAATTCAATGTTACATAGAGCAAACTTACTCTTCATATTTATAGGCAATGCCACAATTTGCTCGATGTTTGCTGTAAAATCGATTTTCCAGATCGATTTTTGTTTCACCAATTAAATCATCGGAACCAACCAAATCCCAATCTAATACTTGAACGTTCAACATTGAATCTTGCGGAAATGTTGCTTCAATTTCAAAACATTTTCCAAATACCGGATTCAACTGTTTGCTGACATAGTGTTCCTTGTCCGAAATTCGTTTGCTACCCAAATGCAATACAACATATGGATCAGCTTTACCATTTAAGTCCATCGGATGAAGATCCGTTCCTTTGACAATGTACACTCTGACGAGTACATGAATTGGATCATTTGTTGGAAGTGTTGGCGCAAAGGCAGGTTCAAGTCCTTTTTGTATGGGCAGACGATAGACTTTTATGGTTCCTTTAAAGAAACCAACTATACGACTCTCATCTTCTGTAGAATCGCCCGTTTTTTTGCCTCTATACAATGGAAATGCCAGTAGCCATTCCTTAAAATTATCATATTCTTCTTGTGTTTCAAGTTCTCTTGGATATATCTAGAAAAATAAATTTCATTTTAATTATCGAAAAGGATGTAGAAAAGACATTTTTAACGAATACCTGACAGAGAGCTGTTGTCGATTTCGCTTTTTCAACTTTGTTCATTCGTTTTGGACTTAATTTCGCAACTATTTTTGCCCCTTTTATTCCTAATTTTGATTTTTCGTCTTTTGGATGAGCCTGATTACCCGATAGAATTCGATAAATTGGTTCTTTTGTGTCGTTAATCAGTTTTTCGTATGACCAGAAATACTTTGTCCACCAATCTTTGCTATTTTCATCATCATCATCGGCGTCCACCGTATCCTCATGTTTAATTTGTTTTCTTTTCTGATTATTTTTCTTTGGGCTACTGGAAAAAACAAAGATCAGATCAGATCAGATCAGAAACCATATTATTAATGCCATTCATATGAATTCTTACTTCTTTCCAACACATGCGGCACCGTACAACGTTAAGTTCTCACCCGAAGATGATTTAACAACTGAATTATTATTGATATTATTTGCTGGTGGTTCAACTGTTCCGCTCTGTTTATTTGGTGCGGTTAAAATTATTTGTCCACCCATAGTTGTATAAGTTTTGATATCTTCTTTGGGCGGTGGTCGATGCATATATTTATGTACTGAAGTAATTTGATGAGTTCCAACTAGTGTATACCGACCAAATGATCGACAATCTACACATCGTATTGTTATTGGTGGAGCATATGTTTCTTCAACAGGTAATTCCAAATCAAAGAACTTGAGCATATTTGGAAAATTCGGATTTTTCTTTGCATTCTGGATAATACTAGAATTCATTATTGTACCAGAACATTCAACGTCAATTCTCGGTTTATCCACTGACATAAAATGAACTCTTTTGAGATCACGCAAACCCCAAAATAGAACTTCTATTCGAAATTTAGCTAAATTTGGTCGAACATCACGAGGAACTGGAAGTATTGAACATGCTGGTGGTGGCGGTGCTGAACGATCTGAAATTGAATTTTTTTTTATATATATTCCCTTTTATAATACCTTAAAATCCCGTTTAAACTTACCAATTTTGATTTCGGGCGGAAAATATTTTGGTTCAGTTAATTTTGGTAAATCATCTGAGCCAACTTCCAATAATTCAAAAGCAGCCAACAGTTCACCAGCACCATCAATACCTCGGGTAATTTCGAACCATTCTAGCGACGGGGTAATATAAGGATTGTCAATTAATTTAACTCTGGCTCGTGCAATAGTTCGACCAATGAATTCACTTTTTCCAACTTTGTCCTGATCGTAAATTTCGATAATGATCGTAGGTGGATCCTTTTTTATTTCATCTTTTGCGCCATACACTAAAATCTCATCAAAAACTAATAGCTCGTCCCATGTTGGACTTAACGTTTCCTCAATGACTTGTGTCGTCTTCGAAAATTCTGTTATATAAACTGTTGCATAAGGATCACTAAGACCAGACGCATCTGAGCCGATAAGGGAGCGTGCCTGATAAATGTGTGCTCGAAGTTGAAATATCTAAAAGAGAAATTTAGTTCCAAAATCTGTGTCATTTGTGACAGATTCGTGGAAATCAAATCTTACATGTTTTTCTAAATAATGAATATTTGATGGAGCCAATGCTCGAACACGTTCGGCATTTCGTAATTCCTGTGACATATCAAAACCTTTGGGTAGACCACAGAAAAAATACTGTTTGTGTTTCAAGATGCCTAGCCAAATATAAATTGATAATTTTGCTTGGACCATCCAGCCGGCCGGACCGCTAGATTGTTTTCCGGGCAATTTCAAAATGACGGTTTGAATTTTTCCACAATGAACGCCAGATTCCTCTTCAACTAGAGAATATATTAAATCACGTGCACAAAATCTATGATAGGCTATTCGCTTTCCGTTGGCAACGAGCCATACAAAAACATCTGGTAGTGCATGTTGAGGCTGTAAAAATATAAGGAGTAAGATGCTGAAAACTACTATTTGATGTATGAGAGAATTACATCATCGATAAGAAATCTAATCTTTTGTAAATATGTGTGAGCAGTTTTGTATCGTTCCTTCATAGAACTTTTTGTTACCAATGCTCTTAAATTACGGGCAATATTTCCTATAGATTCCTGAAATTGGAATATTTCAATCAATTTAAGCATTAGCATTTCGATTTTGCAATTATGTACAATTTCTCTTTCGCACAGTTTCATTCGTTCTTTGTCCAATTTAGTTTTTCCTGTTCCTGCTCCCGATTGACTGTTCTTTGTTATTGTTATATATTTGGAACAACTTGTTGCAATATCTTCGAGGGTTGCTCTTAATCTAACCTAAAATATTATCGAAATAATATCAACAATTTTTCTCGTTACGATTCACCAAACCTCTGCCCTTGGATCTTCATCTTCCAATAATGTATTTGTTTGTGCTAATCCTTCTTCCTGAAATTACATAAAATTTACACAAGTTCGATTTAAATGGAGCCAACTAATTGTGTATTATAGAGAAGCTCTAGGACTCTGAGATCTAGATACTATATGAAAACTTTCAATTAAGTGGTTGTGGAATATCTAGAAAAATTTTCGTCAGCTGAGTTCTATATTTGGCTATAGACCATTTCACGATTTGTGGTAAATTGGCAAAAACTGTTATAAAGAGAAATAACAAAGATACATTTAACCCAAATTACGTTGGGATGAGTCTCGGAGACTCATTTCCATTTCGTTTTCATTTATTTGCCTCACAACATTTTCTATATTTTTTTGTTACACATACAGTGCTGTGCATAAAAATAGGTGTAAGGCATATTTTGTATGAAAAAGTCGAAATTCAGTAATTTCTCCTAGTTGTTAGGATTGATATCTGATATCTGAGAAATCTATGAATGCAGATATTCATTATTTTCAAACGCTAATTTTTTCTGAAAATATGGCAGGTAAATAAGGACAGTTGAAGGATTTTAGGATACCCTGTTGTGTAAAAAAATAGGTACGGAAAATTCAAAGCTTTGAAATGCGTCATTAAAATCGACTAAAAAGATTTGCCAATATTCTACATTTATTGGTGTTTTATTTTATTGTTTTGGATATATCCGGGGGGTGATTGGATATTGACGAATTTGAATTTTTTTTTTGACTGGATATATCCAATATGGGAAGGATATTGACAAATTTTGTCATTACTATATTTGCGGTATATTTGGATGTGGATAATGAAAAATGGATAAAGACAATTTGGTCTTTAAAATTTATTTCAAACTTGGATATAGGCAATTTTTTTTCAAAAACGGTACATTTTTTTTTTAAATTTTGATAATATTTTCGAATTCGTTGCACAAAGGTTGTTAGAAATATATAAAAAACTCAATTTGACCAAAATGGTCTATAGACAAAGATAGAACTCAGCTGACGAAATATATAGATCTAGAAGAGTGACATATGTCAAATATTGGCACAACTTATTTGTTTTTGAGATAGATATGGCACTTGCTATGGATTCACATAATACCATATACAAACAAAATATTTTACTTACCATTTTATCCGTAATTTTTGCAATCATATTACTATTGTACATACGACGACGCAAATCCGGAAAATAACAGCGAACATCCATGCACGGTTTATAATCCCAATATGGGAGATAATAATGTGATTTATCGTGTGACGTCGGCTTACACGAACACGTTGTACTATTATATGATGTCGTGTCGACCGTTTCCAATTCTTCGTCATCATTTAAATTATTGCAATTACTCTCATTGTGACCGTCAAGACTGTTGCCAGCATTGCCCATACTTAATTCAAAATATACAGTTTTATCGCTCAGTTTTTTGTCTAACATAGACGCTTCCATTATGGTTGAGAATAAAAAATATTCTTCCGTTTTACAGTAGGACGATTCAGAAATGGGCATTGTTGGTTCCAGTTCAACTGAAAAAATTTAAAAAAAAACACATTTTTATTCAAGTCTGCTTTTTTTTGTTTGTTTTTTTCTATAAAATTTTGGGTACCATTTTTTTCTGTAGTTACTTCTACATTGTCTGTAATTTCTGTTCTTATTGCTATGAGTAGTCTTGCTCTAAAATAAAATAAACAAAAATGTAAAAGCTTCCAAATACATTCTAATTAAGTTATTCAACAAATTCTATGTACTTTACCCTAATCAAATTACATTTACCTACTTAATGTATCAAATAAGAAATTTATAATTACATTTATTCACCTATAACTAACACCTTCTCCTAATCCTGTATTCAAATTTGAATGCTGATCTAATAAACTGTAATCCCTAGTTGAACCATATAAATGGATAAACGATGGTCCATATGTTGGTAAAAATCCTTTTTCACCATCGTTCGAAATTTGCTTTAAGTCAATATAATGCGTTCCGATTATGGATGGCTTAACAGGATCCGCATCCCTTAGTTGAATCTTAAATGGAATATTAAAATGATTATTGTACAGACACATATGGATAGATTATATGTAAATATAAAGTGGAGGGATTCCCAACTTTTTTTTTAAACTTTGCGATACAAACATTTCGATACACTTCTTGACTGTAAAAAAAAAATTTATGATTTCAATGACAATGTTTATTTGAATCAGGACTGTCCAAATCAATATGGCGTCCAAGCATATTTGTATTGTGTACGAGTAAAATTTACGCATTACTGATTTAAAACATCGTCAGCTCTAGATAATTTAGCGCCTGAGATTCCAATTTTTGTAAAAAGACGCTATTATTCCACAATCTCTTTCTCATACTCTGGAGCATAGATGCCCAAACGCGTTCGTTTTCTTCGTTTTCTACGTCCCAAGGCCACTCGAAGCGTATACAAACGCATGACAAAGTTACTTGTACAA
>JANSTT010019874.1:0-10553 GCA_026745375.1 Platyura marginata
GAAAAACATTTACTCTCACCTTACTCGTACTCGTAAGTTGAAAGAGTAACTCTTTTGTGTGTGCCTTTCGAAGCCTGCCCACAACAACTCTCCTTTATATACCTCCTATAGTTAAGTCATTTACTTCTGACAACAACACTGACAAACTAATTCAATAATTAGTGCATTATGTAATTTTTTAATTGTACTTAATCTTTTTTTTTTAAATTATTTTTTTGCGTTTATTGTTGCATAAAAATTCAAGGCTGTTAATAACCGTTGATAATAGCCGTAACGAAATTTACTCACTTCAGTTGAGTGAGTTTATCTTAATACGGTGACTGAGTAATTTCAAATAAATTTTATATTTAAAATGAATGAACCATGTTATTTAATTTATCGTATTTATTAAACAAAATGTATATACAAATGTTCGTAAGTCCTATTCTATATTTAAACAAATACATATCTGAATTGAAGAAAAGATAAATGTAAAAGAAGAGGTAAATTTCAGATATGATTTATTTATTCTTAAGTAGGTAAATACAAAATTAATTAAATTATGTAATTATGAAATTAAAAAAAACTATCAGAAAAGAAGGAAAATAAATAAAATGAAAAAATTATTTTCGAAAAATCATTATCAAACATTGAAAACAAAAGTGGACCCAACACTTATCCTTGAGGCACTAGGTACATCATTTATAATTGGTCGTAGCGGCAGTTAACACTAAACATACCGTAACATTTTGTATATACCTATTTTTACCAAAAGCGGTTAAAAAAACCGTTAAAAAAACCGGTCACAGATTACTGTACATTATCAGCAAAAACCAATGGAGAAGAGAGATAGATGTTAAGTACATATTATATTATAGAAAAAGTCGTAAAGTAAGTTGGAAAAAAGCGGTCATTTGACCCTGGTACGTTTAGTGTTAAGTGATGAAGATACTACACTATCAATGCAGAATATATTTTGTTATTTATTTCTTGGAAATAAAGATGAAGTACTGTTTGAAGTATAGTAATTAGTTTAATTCTATCTAAAAATTACACTTAAAAAAAAACTACAAAATCCACTCTCTATAAATATTATTAAATCAAATTGTTTTACACTACCATATATGTACAATGTACCTATTTGTATGTATGTAGTTTACATATGTACGTACATAAATACCCATCCATAAAGAAAACTCATCATTTTTGCTCATGATTGTTTTACCATATCATATATCGTCTGTCTTTTCCTCCTTATATTTTATTATGTAACGTATACATAATTGTACATATGTATGTATGTATGTATATAGAATAAATATATTGTTATATTCACATGTTCTACAAGGATATTCGGGAATAAAATATTCCAGCATACAAGTTTATATACATTTACAACCATGTTTTTCGTTTTGTTTCTATCGATTTTCCACTTGAATTTTCCTTATAGGTACATACAATGATATGGTTGTTTGAAAATTGCCTTATAGAGTTTTCTCTGAACCACAAAGTAAATATTTACTTTATTTTTATATTCATTTGTATATATACTATGTACAAATGTACGTTGTAGGTATACATGGGCATATAATAAAGGGTTAGTATTTAGGTATGGTAGGATGGTATGTTCATTAATTAAGTAAATTAAAAAGTACGACAGGAAAAAAAAAACCAACCGTAAAAATGTACCGCTAATGAAGTGAGGTACCTCTATTCTATACCAGTAAAATTGTTACTTTTGCCTTCTGAGTGAGTTTTAAAATTATATGACATTTCATTGCTTTCCAATTCAATGCTGCAGAGTAATATACTTTCAAAATGGCCGCTTTATAGACAGAACATTGCTGTTTTCATATTGTGTATATTATATATTATAGCAAATTGTATATAGAGAAAAAAACCTACTAATATATAAGACAAGATGAGAGCGCCAATCTTCCACCACCATCATCTTGCAATGCATCCATTTTCATATTGTTTGTTATGCGATAAGAAATTCAAGAAATAGAGTCCGCCTTTTTGCATTGCACTGTAACTCTGGGAGGAAATTATGTATCTCTACTCTACACCTATATTATACTCCATTTCAAGAGTAAAATTATTTTAAATGTGATTTTTGAATTCAATTTAGTTGGCGCCAAATTTTTCATGTGGGTTGGGAACATGAATATGAGATCTAGTGTTAAATGAGAGTTGTAAAATACAATTTCATTCTATATATGCGGGCATATCTAAAAGAGCATGCCAAGAATGTGTGGTTTTGATTCGAGTTATGTTAGAAAGATTGATTTTTTTTCTCAATTAGGAATTGAATTGTTGAGGGAATCTTAACGATATTCTTGCTTTCTGTATTTTTTGGCTAGCAACATGCAAGTCGGCTCATTCATTATTGATAATGTAGCTTCACAAATATAAAAGGTTCCTAATTTAAAACCGAACTAATTAGCCAAATTGGAAATATAAAAACACTCTCGGTTATATTTATACTCAGTTATATATACTGTCGTATGTATTTACCCCAAAAAATTTGTATGAAAATTTGAAGTTATATTTAGGAGAGACCAGGGCGAGGTGGCGCATGGGACGACATAGCGCAGTCCAATTTACTCAGAGTCAGTACACTTAATTTTAAAATGTAGTAAAGTATTTTATAAATTATTCAATTCTGCATATTTGACATATAATCTAAATGTGAATTAGTGCACCACTAATCTTTGACGGCGACAAATGAACATTTTTGTGGTTATTTTCAAGGAGCGTACAGCAACTTTTTTTTTGGTTTTTCTTTTTATTTAAAGTGCTTAAGTGTGACAACTATGAAGTAATACTTAATCTGTTTTAAATTTATCGTAGACATGCAAGATTTTATATAAACAATTGAATTTAAAATTGTCACCCGGGGCTAGATGGCTTATTTTTTGTGGGGTCGCCCCGAATTGGCTCATTGCAGAGGAGTGACATTTGTCACTTTTTGACAAAGTTTTTTTAAAGTACATAACTCAGATTTCAAGCTTTAAAATGTGATATTAGTCATCTGGATATGTTAGACCGTTTCCGAGTAAATTACGTTTTAAAAAATTTGCGCCCGGTCTCCCCTACCGAATCATTTTTTCGCTCAGTTATATTGACACCAAGCGGATTTACATACATTTTACTCTCAGTTACAACACACACATACGCGCAATAGTATAAAATAAATTTGGAAATCCAGGACCGTCTCGGTATATCAATTAACCAATATTGTTTTCCATTATAAAAATTACCAAAAATGTTAACTATTTTAACTGAATAGTCATAAAATAGTAAAATCAATGGCATTTTTGATACAAAGACTTTTCTGAGTATAATAACCTAGCCTTTGCCCAGTCATTTTAGTTTTATTATCCAAGCTAAGAAACTGAGTTGGTTAAGCCACGTTCAAAAGTATATTTTCTTATATTTTGTTTGATTTTTTACTAAGATTTTTTTTAAATAATGATGTAAGTACCTACATATATTGTTAAAATAACTTGTGCTTTTTTTCTGGGTGTACTTATGTTTTATTCCAATTGAAACAGAGTTAATAAGAGAAATATAAACCTAATCCTTTTTTTGACGCAATCTCTTTTTACGCGATTTGTTGTTGCGGCACGATCTGTTTATTTTAACGCGATTATTTAAAAAGTTTAAATTCAAATTTTCCTCTAAAATTACAATTAAATCAAAAACCTAGTATAAATTTATGAAATGTTCACTTTTTTATTCGATTAGGTTTGTAACCCTGATTGACAGCTGTTTATGTTTTATGTTAGTATGTATTTTGATTCTTGGAAAACGGTTCATTTTATAATTTTATATTTTATAATGGATGAAAAAAATACATAAATATATACATTTGAAATTCGGAGCTTTATTTGTTCTTCTTGTTATTTCATTAACAAATTTCAATTCAATTTTATTTAGGTTAACGTTTTCAAAATTAATAAATTTATATAAAATAAAACTTATGTCAGTCTGATGAAAGAAAATGGGAGAAAAATTGGGCTTTCACCAAACATCGTTTTTTTGGCGGTTTTTTCAAAAGTGACACAATTTTGAACTTTCTTAATACCCAGCAAACATTTTATTTTTTATGTTTTTATTATTATTATCGGAACCAATGTGTTACATAAGATTTGATTTGATCTTGATTTTTGATAGGAGTGTCATTTTTTATGAATCACCTACACTGCGGACCTTTACTTAGACCTATTGTATAGTACTCCAGTTACATTTATCTCAATTGATCTGATGATCTCTTTTTTGTGTGGGAAAATGTAGCACTTGAAGTGTTCTTTTTACAGAAACCTTACAAATGTTCGCTATTTCACCGCCATTTTTTTGAGATAATGCCATTATAAGACTGTTTTTAAATGCAATCCAACCAACCGGCCTCAGATTCAAATTAACATACCAGAGAAAAACATTTTTTTATGTTTTACCCTAGTCGGACTTGAACCCGGGACCTCCCGATTACATAAGATTTGTGTCTTTTTTACGCGAATATTTCATTTTACACGACATTTTCCATTTGTAATTTGTCATTTTTTTACGCGATTTGTTTTACGCGACGATTTGATGGAACCGTTAATCGCGTAAAAAAATGATGAGGTGTATAGTAAAAAAAAATTCATTTTTAACAGTTTCTTAATTTCACCGATACCTACTGCTAATGAATTTGCCAATAAAAAAAACGGTATAAATAAAATTTATCAAAAGAGTAGGGTAATTTTCCCAAAAGAAAAAATTTCCTTTCTCTATCTTTATAGATAGATATTTACAGTAAGTATGCATACATACTCGTACATATATGTAATACATTGAAATAAAAATAAAACTTTTTACAGCTATGTATGTATCTGCTTATATGATGTATTTCATTCAAAAGTAAAATACTTAAGATTTACCCTTGACTTGTTTAATGCTTTTTTAATTTGTTTTTATTAAGTATTTTTCGATCAAAATAATAAAAAAAAAAACAACCAACGTAACATCCAAAATTTAGTATGAAAAACTTGCCGAAGGCTTTATTTTATGTAGTTGATGGAGCACAATAATTTTGTTTTTTAACTAAAATAAATAAAAAACTCCCAGAAGGACATATAACATTAAATCTATTTTTATTGTATTAAGTTTATAGAAGATTAGTTTTGATTAAAAGGGGATGGTATAGTTGAAAAAAAAATAAAACTAAATAAAATAGAAATAAATTAAATTAATATACTTTTATGTCGTTAATGTCAGGCATTTATTGGGAATGATGAGCTTTGTTATATTTTTTTAATTTTGAAAATGTAAATCAATGTCAACGTTTAGGACAATACTCACTATAACAGTGCACTAAAAAAAAAGTTTTTCAGGCTTTAATAAGTCGCAATAAAATTTAAAAAAAAAATTATTATAAAAGTTGTTTTAAAGATTTTTGCAAATCTGCATTAGTGACGGTGGTGAAAGTAGAATTAGGTACAAAGAAGATTTTTAAAAATTTTTATTTATGTTTGATGAATTATTTTTCCAAATTTTACTAAAGATTTTCTTTACGTCATTTCAATTTCGATCTCATCTCAATCAAATTTCTTTACGTAATTTTTCAATCAAAAACGTTTTTAAGGTGACAAAAAAAATATTTTAAAATTTTTAATAATCATTGATGCTGTGGTGACCTGTGAGTATCCCCTAATGATTATACATTTAATTACACTTTTTGAAAAATAATATTAATTAATTAAGGTTTTTCCAAAAATCTCTCTTACTGCCTATTAGTAGATACACACATTTTGTTTTCCACCCAATCACTATCGCACTATCGATTAATATCTGAAGAACTCTGCAATTTTTCATTCGTTTTTCCCGCATTCCCCCCCCCCCAAAAAAAACAAAAAAAAATTTTTTTTTTCTTTATTCGAACATATAACATAAATAAATATCCTTCATCAAACACAAAACTTTCTACATTTTATTTACAAAAATATGTAAATACATCAGTTGGAAGGGCATAAAATATATCTCGTATAATACCATCGATGAAGTAAACACGAGGTGGCAAACCCCCGAAAAAATGTCATCTTTTTTATGTGCTTATGCCGTCGTTGTTTATATCAAATTTTGTGTGCCAGCTAGACTCTCTAGCTAGAGAGGCAGCTAGTAAAGCAAACCCCATCGCCCGCCCCATCCCCATGTAGTGTGGTGTGCGTATAAATGTACGTACATTTATATACGTATTTTGTGTGTGTGTATATGTGTTTTTATAAAAGCATCCTATCAATGTACTTTTTTTTTGGTTTTTTTTTTTTTTTTTTTGGTTGTGTGTATGTCATGATGGCGAGATGATGAAAATATACCCCAGATGTAATACGCACAAGGATATAAAAATAATAAGGATTTTTTATCCTCAATTGAAATACGGGATTTAGAGATTTGTTTTGCCAATTTTTTTTCTGTATTATGGAAATTATGTAATGAAAAATCTGTTCTTTAAATTGAGATTTGTTTTTTCAACAACAAAATATATATAGCCATGGTATTTGTTATAAATATGTTATGTATAGTATGTATGTATATAATGAAATAGAATTTTATTCAAAATAAAAATAATACTGTAACATAAAATTATTATTTATCTAATGTAATTGGTTATTACAATTCAATTTGGATTGATTTCTTTCACTTATCATCTTGAAAAATGGAAAACAATTATTGCAATTAACCCGTTTTCAATTTAAAACTAATTACGTTTAAGCGTAGCCCCATGGTTGTTATACCTAGAGAGGGACGTTCGCCACCATTCGTCACATATGTGTGACACAGCTGTTTCTATTGCCAGCTCAGCGTCACACATACATATGTATTTTGGTTCTATTATTTGCATAGTTTATGATTATATGTTAAGACGTGTTGTGTTCTGAACAAACTTATTAAATTCTACAAGAACTAAGCGTCACATATGTGTGTCAGTTTCTAAGAATGCTTGTTTTGCTTATTTAGAATTGTCTATTACATTGGGATTAGATGTCATATTACCACAAAAAAAAAAATCCTTGGCTGTGATGGCCGTTTTTCCCTCAAAGGTCTGGTAGCGAACTCGTTAATATATACCGAAAACCTCACATGAATAGACAAACACTAGGTTCATGTGTAGTTCGAGTTTGGTAACAAGAAAAAAAAAGATAGATTCAAAAAAATGGAACTCTTGACTCTTGGGTAAAGCAAAGAATGGGCACCACATTTCGAAAGGGCTAATTTCCTAGTATGTATATTTAGATTTTGCAGATTTCGAAACTTTATATGCCCGTACTATTAATTGCGTGTCACAAAAATTTCGAAAAAAGAAACGTCGATAATTATTTCTAAATCTAAAGAATTACTGAACCTGTCTCAGACATCAGGTGAAAACTTTAAATCCAAAATATCAATAAACTTATATGAGCATTTGAAATAAAACTCATTCAACTAATTTGATTGGAGTATTACAATTTAATAGAGATGAAGCCTTTTCATCCTATATATGTATACAATGCCCGTATACAATGGATGAAGAAAGGATACATTGTGCTGTAAATATATATTTTCAAATATCAACAAAACTAAAACGTTCCAACATAATATCACTTCATATTACATATAGAGAAAATGTAAACAAAACCAAAAACTGCTACGTAGACAGAATTTTATATTTCCATTCACGTTCCATGATTGTCACATGGTCCCTATTACAACTTGTATACCAGCACCAGTATATGTAGTATGTTATCTGTCTCTTTGCAAGCACAAGACCAAGCTTTTTCTCTATACATCAACATACTCGTATAGAGAAATATGGCCGAAAGGAGGCATAGCACACATGTTTTTGCTGATTATATTTAATATATCATTTTGCTTTATTGGAACTCTTAAAAAAAAAAAAAAAAATAAATAAATAGATTTTTCTTTATTGTTTCATTCACATTTCCTTAACTTTTTTCTTTCTTTCTTTTTGGTTTCCGTTCCAGTGTCAGCCAGTCTATCACAACATCAGCATCTGGACAAAGATGGCAAGAAAAAACACACGAGACCTACATTTAGTGGACAACAAATTTTTGCCCTAGAAAAAACTTTCGAACAAACAAAATATCTGGCTGGTCCAGAACGAGCAAAGCTCGCATATGCATTAGGAATGACCGAATCTCAAGTTAAGGTAAGGATATTAATCATAAAACCTTTTAAATTAATAATAATTTTGTGGTCATGGAGACACAGACTGGGTTATTCTATACTCTACATATACATATAGTATGTACCTAAAAGGACGGTTACGGTACGCACACATGAAAATCCCTAAATGTCTAATAAATTATATTGTGTCTGAGCGTTTTGACACCCTCTTGCGGATATAAAATGAAGTGTATACGGCCACATACTTTTCCGTAAAAAATTGTTGAACAGAAAAAGGACGAAAAAAAAAATGGAAAAACCATGAAAACCGCCTTTTACTTTGTGTGCTGGATAACAATGGGACCGAAACCCTCTTTCTGTATTGTGTATATGTTTAAGGATGTAGAATTGTAGAAGGCGGGCGAATTGTGTCCTTTTATATACACATTGATATTTATATATATAGAGTGAGTATATATGTAGATATATGTATATATAGAGAGGAAAGAAAGGCCAAAAAGGATGATGTTCTATTATTAGAGTTTTGGTCAATTGAAAACGCACACCCTTATTAATTTCGATGCATTACAAATCGCAATGAGGGCGAAACTTTTAATAAATGGCTTTTTGATTTACCTATTGACTATACGGGGTCTTAATTAAATTATTTTTCATTATGTTTTTAGTGCATTCGTTTTTATTTGGAATATGGAATTATTAAGAGAGATACACATAGAGTTTTAAAGTTATATCAAAATTTTTGCATAAATATTTAATGTGAAACATTAATTTCAAGATAATATTTATCGAATTAGGGAAAAAAAATTCATTCAGGTTTTCCCAATCTTCCCTTACTAATTCCATATGGAATAGGTACTTATGTATTCCCAAGTCAGTAAATGATTTTTTTAAAATCGGGGAATTTTAATCTAACCTAGAAATTACACTTAAATTAAAGCTGAGGCTTGTACGAATCCAACGATATATCGGTGTTAGGTCTATCTTGTCGTTAAATTTTTTTTTTCTAGATGTTCAAAATAAAATTTAATTTTTTGATCAAAATTTAAGCCATTTTCAGGCGATCCATAGTAAATGTATGGAGATACATGAGAAATTCTATACAAATCAATTAAAAACGTTAAGATTATTAATTTTAAGATAAAATCTATGGAATTAGGGGAAAAAAATGTTATTCAGATTTTTTCAATTTTC
This sequence comes from Platyura marginata, assembly GCA_026745375.1. Classification (NCBI taxonomy): domain Eukaryota; kingdom Metazoa; phylum Arthropoda; class Insecta; order Diptera; family Keroplatidae; genus Platyura; species Platyura marginata. The sequence continues at coordinate 9,340 of JANSTT010019874.1, forward strand.
CCTTACAACCATAGGATGTTGATGAAAGTTCCTTAAAAAAATCATATCTCCTAAATTACTGGACCATTGTTCGGAGAACTTTTTTTCTCCAAATTAGCTGCTTCGAATATTTATCAGAAAAAAAAAATATTTGACCGACCATTCGTCGATATGGTGAAACATTTTCATCGAAAACTAACTCCCAAAAACACCATATCAGTAAAAGGTTTTTTTTAAAAATCGGGGGATTGGAATATAGCCTCGAAATCACACTTAAATTAAAGGTGACGCTTGTACAAATCTAATCATATATACCTAGATCTAGATGTTATGTCTATCCCGTTGTTAAGTTTTTTTTTATAAAATGTCGATCGGACAAGTAAAATCTTTTACCCATACTTTAATCTTAAGAAGGTTCCGTGTCTTTGCATGCCTTGATGTCTTCAGTTTTTACCCTCATGCTTAAACTAATGATAAAATCTTATATGTATGTATAATAGAAATGTGTACACAAAAAGGAATTATTCTAATCAGTATGTACTGTACATATGTACCCTATGTATGTATGTATGTATATAGTCAATGTCTTAATATACCACAATACTCGCCTTAATATTAACCTATAGTTTGTTTGCCCCAAAAATTTTGTTCTATTTCGAATATGAGAAATCGTTTGTTGGTTTCTTGATTAAATAAGGGATAAAGGGATGGAAAATACCAAAATTTCACAAAGTCATTAACTAATATTGACCAAGGTGTTGATTTAGCACGCGATATTTCATTTGTTTCAAATCATATTATTTACCCTCACAATACACAATTTGGCTTTTTGGTTGGCACAGCATGGCAAAGTCATTGTTCGGTTTATGACGCGTTAGCTTTCTAATATATGTTTTGTGTACAGGTTTGATAATGCTAAGGGTTATTGTGGTTTTATTTATTATAGTTACAATAAAAAAAAAGAAACAAATCACAGTAATTTTTTAATTAATATAAAATTTGTTTAGTAATTATCTAATTAATGGGTATGGTCCAGTGAAATTAGGTATCCCGTTTCATAAACCGTTTGTAAAGACAAACAATAAGCACAGTAACGTAGCGTGAGTTTTTTTTTGCCTATGTGATGTACCTCTGAAATTCCTACAATAATCCGAATAACTTCTTTAATTATTGAAATATTTTTATAAAAATAATCTTGTTGCAAGGAAAATTTTATTTTCAATCTTTTTTGTCTT
>JANSTT010019875.1:0-10553 GCA_026745375.1 Platyura marginata
TAGATGCGATACATAGTATAGCTAAAGATATTTCAGAATTTCCGAAAATCAAAATCCGTTTGCTTGGAAAAGTTTTTTTTAAGTTTTCTAGATTTTGTTAGACATTTCTATTGAACAAACTTTTTTTGAAATTTTAAATTTACTGAACCAATAAATTTTGAAAATTGGACATTTAAGAAACGTAAAAAATTATTTTGACTTCAAATTTATTTTATTAGACATAATTATTTAATTCCTTAACTTTTTTGTGTGAAATCTGCAAAGCCTTCACTTGATAGCCTTTTTTCGTATTCATTGGTTGAGCAAATTTTCAGCTAATATTTCAAAATATTTGCAGATTAAATATGAGATTTTTTTTTGCATATAGAAATTATTGATTTTGTTTGAAAATCTTAGTATTTTTTTAATAATAAAAATATTGCCAAAATTGCCACAAATATTATTGAGGGAACATAAAAAAATATTCAATTTTAGTTAGCCAATTTAAAAATAGGATAAAAGGATAGTAGGATAGGAAAGTAAAGCTACGCGGCTTTTGCACTGAACAACCCTTCCCTTCTGTTTAGGATTCCATCCTGCCGGTTTTTCGAAAATCTTTTGATTGTGGATAACGTCGGCACCATGTAATGCACAAATTCCAGTAAACACCCAAAGAACAAGAGCTCAAAAAGAACTTCTACAGAATACTCTAATGGTGTTCTGATCAAAGAACATTTTTTTTATAGTTTTTTTCTTGTCTAAAGTTAGAGTATTTATTGAAATTGCTAAAGTATTCTATTATACTCTCTAGTGTGGAAGCAAAACAACACAAACTGACATCACTAAAAAGAATAAGAAAAAAAATCCTAAATTAACTTATTGTTTAGATTGGAAAGCCACTTAAATGCACAAAGTTATTTGTATGTACATACTTATATCTACACTTATATCGACACAATAAGATGGAAACCATATATGATGGTGCGGTGGTGCACCTAAAAACTTTCTAAATGCAAAATTTTAATCCGACTTTTGTGTGTCAAGATGAACTATGTAATATGGAAAATAAGATGGACTACACTTACAAGTTTATTGGCAACAATTTACAAAAGAGGTTTTAGAAACTTTGTTTAACACCAGTCTTGGGACAGTTTAAAATACATTTTCTGTGGTATATAAAATAAAGCTTTGGAAAAACAAATATGTAAGTTTATTGTGTATATAACTAGTGTGTTTTCAAGTTAGGTGAAGAAATATGTAAATCCTGCATATCAAATGATTTATGTACTATACTTACATTTATGTACATTGTACATATATACGAATTTTTAATCAGACAATTGCTTACGGATTTGATGTTTGATGTAATTTCAAATTATGTACATTGCACTGTATATTGTGCAATGTACCTTTTAAAAAAGAGCAAAGATCTTCCAGACATATATCTAATCTAATAGACTCACAATTAAAATTAAAGAATTTAAAATAATTGATTAAAACTATTTACAGGCTTGGAAAAAAAGGGTAGGGCCGAGCGACAAATTTGGGTGGAGTTGTTATTTTTTAATTAGCCACATTTCTTTAGCGAGCAAAAAATATTAATTAATTATTAGATTTTAAAACATTTTTAAATTTTTTTGCAAAATAGAAGAAAGAAGCCTTTAAAGTTGGGACAACAATAGTAAGTGTAGCATAGCAAATATATGAATATTCGGTTTTCTAACAAAATGTGAAGAAAATGATCAACAAATGTAAGTCAAAACTGGTTTTTTTTCCGTTAGAATACTTAATTTTGAGTTGTGATATTTTCGATATTTTGTTAAAAAAACAAAAAAAAAATTATAAGGGAAAAAAGATTAAGAATAAAATTTTACTTGAAATAAAATTATCATTATTAAGATATTTCAATAAATTTCGGAGTTATGCGGATTATAGTAAGAATTTTATAGGCAAAAATAAAATCCACGCTACGCCACTGACAATGGATCAGTTTTTTTTTTTTGGTTCATTAAACAGATCCATAGTATCTTTGCCAGGGAACAAGATTTCTAGATATTTCACTTGGTTGGTAATCGATCTATATATAGATGATATAATTTGAATACGTTTCTTGATAACACCGAGAATTTTTACTCAAATTCGTCGATAATCTTTGAATGAATGATGCTCGACTGTTAAATTTCTCGTAATAGCTTTCGCAGGAATATTTAAATTGAGCAATAGACCTTGTACAAATAATAATTCCGTCACAATGTAGCAAATTATATAGCATTGAATAGCAGTTCCTGAAAATAAAAATTTGAATTTACCCTCTCTACAACGCAATGTCGCTAACAAATTACGTATTTAAAATAACTTCCCGCAAATAGTAAACGTTTTGGTTTTCTCAACCCCTTTAAAGAAAATTTCCCTATATCTATACTGTGTAGTCCTTGCCATATATACAGTTTTCTATTCATTCATATACAGACACCTCAAATTTTATCCGCAATGCCAAACAGATTATCTTAATAACCACCATATACATACATATTTCGTATACCTCGTATACCTATGTACCCCAAGTATGTATGTATCAGAAAATATCTTAATTCCGTTTTATTTGCAATAAACCTTAATGTTTGCATTTGTGGAACAGAAAAATCACTACATTGAACTACTTGGGCGCCATCCAAATAATACCGCCATTTTCCGTTTTCCATTTGCAGAAGCGAAAAAAAAAAACAGAAGATAATTTTCGTGGAATACTTACTTGGCAACAATAAAATAAATTTCGTCACGCAAACATTACGATTATCCTATACCTGTCTGCTCTAATACAAACCATATACTCATCGTATAGGTACAAAGAATTATGTTATTGATTTTTCAGAGTTTTCCTCCGTTTTTTTTTTTTTGTTCTGGCTTTTTTTTTTATTTTGCAGCAAATAAGGGAACAAAAAAAAATTCACCTCGCCCTTAATAATATAGTTTTCTTTTCTCAGAACAATTTATATTTTTCCCAGCCCCAACTTGTTAAGCTTCAAATCGATTGACACCAATATAAAGTTGGCCGCCGTATAGCGCCATAGTGGCACCATATACACCAGAGAAAATTGCATTTAATTGCAAACTGCAAAATTCATGAATGTGGCGCCCTCTCCACAATATGTCGGTCGGTCGGGTCGTATACGGTACCCTCTCTCACATTTATCGTACATATGTAGGTACGTATGAGTATAGTCTCGAGTCGTGTTAATAAATATGTGTAATAAAAGAGGGAAAGTAACCTGAAATATGGGAATGAAGAAACATATAATTTCATATATGTGATAACATCGAAAAATGTAGAAAAGTAATTTATATATTCGCGTGTCAGCTAATATTACCTTTTTCAGCGTTTCAACTTTTCATTGGAAGTTAGAATGCGCTATATCTACTCTAGACGCTTATAACTGAACAGTTTATGGTATGTTGAGATGGTAGCAGCGCATGTACGGCAGGCACCTCCTGTACATGTATCTGCCAAATAATTAGATTTAAATGTTTATTCAATTTTCAGCAATCATTTTAATTGGCTTCCAATCGAATATTCGAATTTTAGTATCTACACATAAAATATGTGTTCCGAATCATCGGTTGCGAAGATTTTTAATTTCAGCATCAAAATTAATTTAAACTTTAAAAACTGGATATTTAATATTAAGAAAGTTTCAAATTTTTATAATTTTTTTTTTTTTAATAAAAATCAGCAAAAAAACGGTGAAGCTGAAGATTTTTTGGGTGCCTCAGCAAATTTGATTATTTTCTCTTTTACATAATATTGATTGTCAAAGGCTTCAAGACTCTTAAGTTAAATTCTTTTCGGATAACTTTTAGTTTTAAGTCAATATAATCTCTCATCAACAAACCAAACTTTTAATATCGGATTCTCTCTTTGAATTACTTACATAATATACATACATTGGAGTGCATCTTTTATTTAATTTGCATAAGATTTTCACATTCTAAAAACATTATATATATATATATATATATATATATATATATCACTTAAGACATTGCCAAAGGATATTTACCAATTAAAGTTAGAAATTTTCTTATTACAAAGTTTGCATTTATCTTCACTGTATTTCTTGTGTCTTGTAAGAACTTTCATGAATTTGCTGTTGACTCGTTCACATATTTACAATACAACATATATGATCACATGTACGAATATACATATGTAGATAACATGTATGGCATGTACTATATTTGGCACAATGGCCGTATTCAAATCTCTGGCTAACCTCCGTCCGTCCTACTCATTAGCTTTTTATACCTTACGGTAGTCTACAGTCTAATGGGTATTATAATTTTGGTTTAGAGTTTGTAACAATCGTCTATCGTACTATCGTTTTTCTTGTAAAATTTTTAAATCGAAATGTGGATGTCTGTCTGCCCGTGATCAAATTTTTATTTATCAAATTCTGGCAAACAACATTTTTTTTCAATTTTCTCAATGTTCCTTTAGATTTTCAATACGAAATCTTGAAAAAATTCGAATTTCGTAAATTAATTAAAGATTGTTCAGAGTACTATTTTCTTCATACAGAAAAATTAATTGATCGTTCGACGATCGATATGGTGAAACATTTCCATAGAAAATAGATTCAAAAACTTCATATCCGTAAAAACATTTTTTTAATAATCGAAGATTTGGAATTTAGCCACGTGACTATATGTGAATTAAAGCTGAAGAACATACGAATACAGCAATGTTTTGGTTTAGTATTTATTTTGAATTTTTAAGCCGTTTTTAGGCGTTCCATAGAATTTCTGTTGTAATACATGTGAAATTCCATACAAATCACTTGAAATCTTCACAAATTGCTTGAAAACGTTGAGATTATTAATTATAAGATCAAACTTATAGAAATGGGAAAACAAAAAGTTTCGTTTAGAAGATTCCAATTTTCTCCTTACATTCTATTCGATGAAAGTTCCTTAAAAAAATCATTTTTCCTAAACTACTGGACTATTGTTCAGAAGTTAGCTGCTTCGAAATCTAACAGAAAAAAAAATATTTTGCCGATCGTCAGCGATATATGGTGAGAAATTTCCATAGAAAACTAATTGCAAAAACACCACATTCGTAAAAGATTTTTTAAAAATTGGGTAATTCGGGATTATCCTTGAGCTTACCCACATATTAAAGCTGAGGAATATTTGAATCTAGCAATATAACTCGATGTTTAATATTTATTATGAATTTTCCAAACTAAAACTTCACATTTCGTTCGAAATTTTAGCCATTTTCATATGTTTCCAACGTTCCATAGTAAATATATATGGAAAATCATTGGAAATCATACTCAGTATTGATTTTTTGTACTCAAAAAAAAAAGATAAGGACTACGTCATAGATAATAAGGAATATTCAACAATTATTTTATTTTATTCAACAATTTATTAGTTGCTTCAAAAATAATACTAAATTTAACCCAAAAAAAAGTACATAAAAGACACAATGTCCAAAATAAAATTCTACGTCGCATTTGAATGGCCGTTACAATTACGGAAGACATAATAGTTCAATTTTAGATTTTTTTATTTGCAGGACTCTATCCAGAATATAAACCGATCGGAAAATCTTGTACAGCCTAATTATGTTTTTACTTAAATGATTTTGATTTTTTCGATTTCAATATTAATTGATTGAGATTTCATATTATTCTTTTGATGTTCGAAAAAGGTTGATCCTTCAATAGTAATTATTTATGAAAAGCTTTTTCGCACCCCTTTAAGTTAAGAAAAGTTTTTAATACCTGTTGATGGAAACAAAATTAGTTTGCGGTTTTTAATATCGTTGAAAATAAAAAAAACAACAAAATAAAAACTGAAAATTTATCGGCTTTAATTAACTTATGTAATTTGGAAATTAGAATTATGTCAACAATTTCCCGATTTAATTCAGTAGGTCTTCATTATATATCTAAACAAACAAAAAAACCTTTTATAAGACGGAATTTTCATTGAAAAGCATTTCGCATTTTCATTTAATTATTTTGCCTTTTTGGAGACATTAATAGTATCTTAAATTAGATATTCTTACCTCCTTCGATATTTTCTTTGACATGATTCTTTCGGAAGTGATGCTGAAAAGGACAGAGAGCATTATTTGATTGATTGACATAGAAGAAATTGGGCGATTTAGATAAGTCTGCATTTAGACTACATATAGGTACGAGTATTTCAATAAATTCTTAACGAGCTTTAAAAATATCGTCACATTTGTAGCACATACGTTTTTGATAGTCTTTAAAAATTATTTAATATTTATTAGTTAGTTAGCAGTGATGGTGACCTATGTGCCTTGCAGATACCCTATATAGAGTCCATAGCGTTACCGCTTGCAGTTGACTATATCGCCCCTACTAACTACAGTTACGGTTTGGCGATCGCGTTTCTCGAACTCGAGTGCACCTGTTTCTATTTGCGAATCTTATGAGGCTTCCCATGCTACATTTTTGAGATTGTTCTCATATCGCAATATTTATTAGGTCTTACAAAATTGTATGAGGGGTTTGCAGGAATTTTCATTCTACCTGCAAAATGCATTATTCAGCCAAAAGAAAATTATTGTCCATATAATTAGTAATTTTAAACTTTTTTTTTGGTAATGACTTTTTTTAGGGCTGTGTATGAATTTTGGCATATATAGTGATCTTAAAAATTTTTTGTCGATAAGCTTTGGTTTTTTTTACAGGTAAAAGTGTGAGTTTTCAATAAAATTCTATAAAAATAAGAAAAATGTTGTCTAAAAACAAACGGGAAACTATTAAAAATTCAATATCTCCAAAACTAAGTAATATTTAAAAAAAAAAATTGTTTTTTAGCTTCATATATCCAGCCAGTATCCAAAAAAATCAGAATAGGGCTTTTTTAGTTGTCAAGTTTTTTTTTGGATAGAAAATTATTGTAGAAATTATCGTAAAATGATAAAATTTAGGTTAATTGAACATTAACTAAAAATGAGTTTTACCTATAGTCAGCAACACTACATAAAATCCGAATAAAAATGATTACAGCGCTATAAAGGTACGATTTGGAACTTTTTGATATATGAAGGTAATATTTATTTTATTAGTCTCTATAATTTCTGTCATATTAATTTTTATCTTTATTCTCAATATATTTCGAGTAAATGTGACAAGATAAAACTTGATTTATAACAATTCTTAAAAACTCACTACCATGTTGGTAGCACTTCATTTCTTGCTTCCCACAAAAATATCCACTGTAGGCCATTTTCAGCAGTATTATTTCCGACGATTGGTAAGAAGTTCAAATCAAACTTGTAATGTCCAGATGGTATTAAAAATGGAAAATATTTCCCATCCAATGGAAATCCATTTATATAGAATACGCGATTCTAAATATTTTTTTTAAACAAAAATTTTATTTAAAATTTTTTTCCCCAATTTATCAAATAATTTACTTACGGACGGAATTGGGCAATTTAAATTATGGATATTTGTGTGAGGATTTAAATATTCCGTAAATTTATCGATAAAACCACCTATAACTTCTCCATATGTAGATTCTTCAACTTCAATTGTACTAGTAGAGCACTGTATATATTCAGTTTTATATAAAGTGCGATAATTGTTGGTTGCGATAGTGAATGGTTTTAGACTAACTTTTATTCTAGTCTGAAAAAAAAAAATTTATTCATTAATATTCTTCTGTATTGTTACATATGTATGCATGTGCGTCACCATAAAATTGGACATGTCCTTCTTTAACATGAAGGCAGAATTAAGTTCGGTGCGATCTGCATTAATGGAACAATTAACAAAAGCGCATATTTCTTCCGAACAGCGGCATATTGTATTGGTCAGTTTTATTTGATTATCCTCCTGAAATATAGAAAATGTAAAAAAAAACAAAAAACACGCAAAAGTCCCAAGGTGTATTAGATAACCGCCCGTTTGAGATTTCTAAAGACATTTTTTGAGACGCTAATAGGTGAGATATGATAGGATAGGTGGTCTAATGGTAGGCTACAGAAGTCTGGGCGTATGTTGTCAGTGGCTCTTTATTTCAGTCTGGAAATATACTTCATCATGAGGACGGATCAAATGGCTCAGTGGTAGATGTAATGGATTTGAAACGGGAACTCACAGGATTGATCACTGTCTGAGTTTAAAATATTCAGTATTTTTCTCTTGTACGAAGTTTGAACCTTAGGTCGAGTGGGTCGGATTCTACTTAGAAATGTAAGTTTTAAGGTTTCATTTCAGGTTTCAGGTTTTATTAAAAATGTAGGTTTTATTTCAGGGAATAACTGCTAGTTGTCGATTCAGCTCACTGGTTTGATCACTGTTAAGTATTTTTTTCTCATACAAAGTTTGAACCTTACGTCGAGTGGGTCGGATTCCACTTAGAAATATAGGTTTCATTTCAGGTTTCAGGTTTCATTAAAAATGTAGATTTTATTTCAGAGAATAAGCGAAACTATTTTTATTGAACTGTTTATTTGAGAATTGATCTCCTGATATCATAGTTTTGAAAAATCACGTTCAAAATCGTACTACTGCAGTACAGAAAAAGAAATTAATTACATTGCCACTGGTCCAAGTAAAAAATCCAATAAAAACAATTAAAAATATTTTTAAATCCATTATGGTGTACCACTTTTCGACTGCACAGTAATACTGTCTGCGTATCCACTAATAGTTTCCTTTTATATCAACAAATTTGACGCACAGTTAAATTTTAAAATAAACTAAATCGACGATGACGATAATTAATTTTAATTTCGTTAAATATTTAAGTACTCTACATTACAGCGTGAACCCACCCAATATAACATTTGGAAGTTTTCGCTTTGAGGCCAATCAATTGTCGTTTATTTTTGTAACATTTATATTGGACACCCTGTAGAGCGTAGAGATCGATCTATGTAAATAATCGCAATATAATTGTTTTGTTTATAATTAAAAATGAATTATTACGAAAATGAAATCTGAAATGTATGAAAATGCCATTATTTTGATTCTACAATCTTTCAGCGAAAAATATGATTTCCGGATGTGCAAAAAGTGATTTTGATCAATATTTATCATTGGTATAACGTTTTTTGCGTATTACATTTTAGATTTTGTTGTTCGTACAGTAACAGCCATTAAATTTCTCAGAAGTTTTTTTTAATTAATTTACACGAAAAATAAAAACGCCGAAATTGAGGCGGAGATTTTTAGTTCTTCAGTCTAAATCAGAATTAGATGAAATGCTCTTTATCAATTTTTCAGTATATTAGTTAGGTGCATGTTGGATGATGTTTGGTTGGTACTGTAATTATTTACGATAAAAAATTTAATGAAAATAAAAAGAAAAATTTGTTTAATATCAATAACAATATTGTTTTGACTTCTAGTCATCCGGTAATTATTACTCCTACTTTTTAGTAAGAATTATTGATTATATTTTCAGCCGTCTATTTAAAAAAAAAATCTATAGCTACGATTAGACGGTCATTAAAAAGCATCATTAAAATAAGAACGTGACGTCACGTAAAATTGTCTCATTTTATCATATTAAATCGTCATTTTTATTTTGCATTAAGCGAAATAATGACGATTCGACGGTATGAGACTTTAATAAGAACAACGTGACGCAAATTTGACGTCACGATCTTATTTTAATGAGCAATTTAATGTCCGTCTAATCGTAGCTTAAGTCATTTTGATAGAGGAAAACGAAAAAAATTGTGGGAGCTTTTTTTGGTGGTTTTTTTTTTAAAAAATTGACAGATTTTGAACTTTCTTAATATTAACATGTCTATTCTGTGCCATGGACGATTTTGGTTGCTAGGTTTGATAGAAAAATAAAATCATTTTCTCAATTCGCTCATAGCTTTTTAACATAGTTGGGCTTCTAGCAAGTGTATCATAGTTAGAATTGTAATTTCATCAACACTGTGGTGAATTTCTTAGTAAATTTATTGTTTTTGTTATCGTTTTAGTGTATTTCGTTATGTATATTAGAAATACAGAACTGTCACTTATAATAATCACTCATTGCTGAACAATTCGTCTGCTATGTAGATTTTGAGTTAAATGCGATTTTTAGTTATAAGCGCTCATCGAGTTTAGGCTGGAATATACTTTTCAGTAAAAACTACCATAAAGTGAATTTAGAGCCTAAACTATATGATAGATATGGGTGCTATGAGTGATTTTAACTTTGGCACAGAATAGGCCTGGAAACGGTTAACTTTTCTCAAGAATTTTATTTGCCAAAAGAATGAATGGAACATTTATAACTATTAATTCAACTAATAATTCAAAGTTTCAAAACCATATTTTTAATATTAGAAAAATTTTCTTCTATAAAAATCAAAAGTTTTTTTTTTATAGTTCCACAATGATAGAATGAATAATTCTCACCAGCTTACTGCACTTAGAGTAAGAATAGATCAAATTTTAAACATCGATATTGACGAATGCACTAATATTATTGTGATGTATTGTCAGTAACGTAGCGTGGGTTTTATTTTTGCCTATACAAAGTACCTTTGAAATTCTTACTTTAATCCGCCTAACTTC
>JANSTT010019876.1:0-10552 GCA_026745375.1 Platyura marginata
TTTATTTATACAGACAAAATAGACAAATACAAAGTTGGAAATAATAAACAAATACTCATACGGGTATATTATAATCGTCGTAGCCAATTTTTTCTTCTTTACTGGTTTTTATGCACAATCTGGCATCTGTAGTTTGAATAACCATTTGTACCGAAAGGGCCGAAAAACGCACAATGATAAATTCCTGTACATCTTTCTTAAAATGCACTATATATTCATATTGTATTTACAATATATTAATTTAATAACTCTGCTACAAAAAAATGGGTTAAAATACAAAACAATGGGGTTGACATTGAAATACGTTTCCATAAGGGTGTTTTTTGAAGGTTCTCTTGAATTTTTTCCCTTCTAAATCTAAACAATAATCTGATTATCGCTGTTGTATGTTAGGGGGTTAGGGGTTAACATATAAACCATCAATCTGTGTTCCTATCTAGTAACTTCCAATGATTCCAAGAGATTTGAACAATTTTATTATCATTGAACCAATGGCCACATTTTTTTTGGATACAATTGTTTTACTGGGTCAAATTTAGAATTTTTTAAAAACAAAAAAATCAGTAGTTATTTGGTATTTGTATAATATTATTATATATATATATATATACATACATACATATATATATCATCATATTTTATATGAATATAATCTTATCGTATTTGTTTTTTAATATTTTAATTTCTTAAATATCTATAGTTAAATAGAATAAATCAAAATCATAAAACTACATAAATCTTAAAATAAGAAACAAAGCATACAATTGATAAGATCGTACAAATTTTTAATGAAGAAAATTATGGAATAGTAAGAAAATATTTTGCCTATTCACGTAAATTTACGCAAAACTGTTAAGAATATTTTTTAAAAGTGTCTGTTAACTTACTTATCTTATATGGTGCTTATGATCCTCTAAATAAATTGTTTTTAAATTAATCCGTTAACAATTTTAGTTGGCAAATTTACCAGAATCAGGAAAAGATTGCATGTTCTAGAAATAAAAAAAATATATATATATCTACTCAAAATTTGGAATGTGAGAATTAACAAAATTGTGACTGCATCAAAAAAAAAAAAAAAAGAAAGAGGAGCCACGCCACGAATCTACGTTTGGAAGACCAACCAAAAATATACCCCCTTTCTCATTTGAAATCGACGGCTACGTTATTTCTTATACAAACAAGTTGGTATATTTTACATTCAGTTAGATTGAAAAATAAAAGGAGTGGGGGTGGAAAAAATAACATGAATGTTTTTTGTAGCTAATACAAATAGGAAGTTTTTAAAAATAAAATTGAACTCCTATCTCCTTCCCCCAAAGCAAGGTCAAAGTCTAAAGTGGATAATTTAATTTTTCCATACAAATTTACAAACTTTTAACCCCTCTTATTTAAAGGAGAGGGGTGACCACCCCTACTACCTCCTACCTGTTTGTCCCGTAAACTAAAGTTCAGCCTTCCTTTGAAGTTTATCAGTAGATTCCAGTTGATTTCAAAAGACAATTTTAGCATTTATTAGAAAAGCGTTGCTTAATAAATTGAGATTTCTTTTTTGGAATAGCCATGTAGAAGTCCACAATAAGTTCAAATAAAATTCAGTAAATGAAGAACACTTTGGCACAGTAGCAGCCTTTATATTCCTTAAGACGGACATTTTGGAACAGATCCAATCAAAGGAGTAACATTTAACTTATTTTGGTGCAGATTCTTTGCTTATGGAAGGCAGGCAATAATGATTCGAAGTAATCCTAACAGCGTTGGTAATTCCATTAATAACTCCAATGGACGATTTCAATATTGTTTGTGGTAAAATAAGAAATGAAGTTCTTTTATATAATTGAACTAATTAAGTTCGTACCTGAGAAAAAAAATCATTTTTCAACATTGGCGAAATCTTAACAAATATGATTAAACATTTAGTATAGTATGATTTTAATATCGTAAGTGAATGTCCTAAAGTAGATTTAAGAGAATCAAATGTACGATCTTTGATAATTCCTTGAATTCATCTCTATGAAAATTATAATAATTATATTAGAAAAAAAAGACACTCTTACCCTTGCAAGTTATATTCTTAAATGCTAAATTATGGCATATCTTAAATTCGTCGACGTTTCGTGTGTGTTGGTGGTGGTGTAGTTGATGGACTACTGTTCGACTCAATTGACATGGAACCTCGGGTTCTTTTTGGTGCTCTCTTTGGTATATCCGGTGACATTGTTTTCTTATCCAAATCAATCCGTATATTTGACAAGGTAGATTTGGCCGATGTTGTGGTGGCCTTTAGTGATGATTGAGATTGCTTTGGAGAATTTAACGGTTGCATTGCCAATTTCGATAATGTACTGGCCGGCTTTGATATGGGTGGCGGTGTTGACTTTGGCGAATGGGATGATGAAGGCTTTGTTGCGTTAATTTGATTAGATTTTAATGCAACACTCTGTGGCTTTGGTTGTGGCTGGGGTGTTGTTGATTTAGCTAGAGTTAAAAAAAAATTAGAATATAAACTTTAAAACAGACAATAATGAAAATACATTTGTGAGCCATTTCAATTTTGTCCTCCAATTTCTTCTCTTCCTCTTGTAACTTTTTCGTAATTAATGAACTAAACTCTGATTCAGGCATCGAAAATTCACGCTGTTCTTGCGGAAATGGTAATGGTTCCATTTGATCAAGAATCGAAAAATTGTATAAAGTATCTAAATGAGCCCATACAATATCGGGTTGTATTTCACGTTTTAATGCAACCGATAAACGTTTGCATATGCAAGCCATATTAATATGTTTGTTAATGCCGATCGGTTTGAGACCAATCAAAGCTGCAAATAAATGAATTTCATCTTCGGAACTCCACTCCATATCTTCATACTCAGTTTTTTCCTTAACTGCCATTAAATGATGAAATCGCCAAATTGAACTGTGAATTAAATTTTTCACGTTACATTATAAAAAATGGTTTATAGAACAAGTGATTACTAACGCTGATAAAAATTTGTGATTTTCCCCAATTTTTCAATGATAAAAAAGAAAAAAAAACTAAACAAGGTGAAGTTTGTCTCGAATGAAATGTGGCTTCTAATATCAATGAGTACGTTTATTCTTTTTAAGGAACCATTTTCTGGCGAATTAATTTACTAAAAAATGTTAAATTATAAATGGCCTATATTACACACCCTATTTTTAGATAGATAGATAAATAGATCATTTTGCAAGGTAATTTGGAGGTAATTGTCACATTTGTTTTTAAATTTTGAAAATGACATTTGACAGCTGACAGGCGAAAATATAAAAAAAATATACTTCTTCAACTTCAACTTCATTTATTAAAGAACATTGTCATATAGACGTTAAGTATTTTTGTATTCTATATAAGTCGTGTAAAAACTGTCATTTGAAATTGAAGTTGCAATAAATGCCTTTTGACTTTTGACTTGACTTGAATGGAGACAAATTAAAATTATCTGCTGGCAACATTTCTTGACTGTGAAGTGTAAAAATACTTTAAGGAAGACATAACCTAGAAAGTATAAATTTTTCCACAAAATCATGGAAGAAGAAATTAATGAAAATAATGTTAATGGCACTGAAGATGTTCAAGATAAAAAATTAAAAAAAGCTGCCAAACACGATGGCGGAGTTGCTGATCTCGAACGTGTCACCGACTATGCAGAAGAAAAAGAACTAACATCTGCAGACATCTCAAATGTATAAAACGAACCTTAAAAAAATACTCTTATTTTCTAATGTTAAAATTTCTCTAAAATTATCAGGCAATTAACATATTTGGCGATAAACGAAATAAAGAAACGGCCGAAAAATTAGCTAAAGAAAGAGAATTGCAAAAAATTCACGTTAAAAAGGAGGACATTGAATTGATTGTAAGTCTGTTAGGTTTTGACGAAGTATTTTACAATAACTAATATTTGTTTGTTTAATTGAAGATCAACGAAATACTAATATCTAGACAACAAGCAGAAAAAGTGCTTCGAGAGCATAGAGGCGATGTTGTATCAGCGTTGGAAGCCCTAATCAATTAAGTTATTTTTCATTTCATTATTTTGTTTCGATTTTATTTTTCAGCGCACTTAAATAAATTTTTATAAATTACTTTTAAAGCCGCTATTAAGATTTATCATATTTGTCTGTTTCTAATACAACAATTTATACATAATCCTTAATTTGGCTTCATATTGCAAATTATCCTTACTTAGATAATTCTCCGATTTTCAAGTATTCAAAATATTCAAAAATCAACTTAAATTTAACTTCCGTTTGAACCTGGCACATTGTGTACAAATATGCTTAGGCTAAAAGTGTTCGCCCAATTCTCATATCGTAAATTTCTCGCATGTTTCCTCGTATCTACTCTAAATTAAAAGTTGGATGTGTATCCAAACACTTTTTCTTAATCAGGGAAAATATGAACCAAATTTATAATAAATTTTTGGTAATAATTATATTGCAATGTGTTTCGACCTTATAATCAAATAAATTAAATACTATATACAAAAAAAAGCGCTACATATGAATAGATTTATCTCCACCACTCTCGTTAACAATCAGCGTTTGATCTTTAATACTTTCGTTGGGGTCCGTTGAGTTACTGGTAGGATGAATGGCTTCATTTTCAGCGATTGATACCTGAAGTGCTACATTTCTTGTTGTTATTGATTCGACAAGTGATGTGCTTGGCGTATTTATTGTTTCCGTATACGATGGGGGTAGTTCATTAACCTAAACGATAAAGAATATTTTATTTTTAAAAAAACGGTAACGGATTGACTTAGGTACCGTATTTCTAGTTCCATCATATGATGGCGGTGGGGCACCTTCTATTACACATACTTCCGGCAAAGCAGTTACATTACTTAATTCCACATTTTGCGATTGATCTTCATTACGTTGTTGCAGCCTATTGATATAGTTACGTTGTGATTCATATTTTGGCGGACGATCACAAAGTCTTGCCAGTACACGTATTTGAATAGAGCTGAGGGAAGCACGGGAAATTCTTTGAAATGCAGATCCATTTCTATTGTATCTTGGTCTGTAATAGAGAAAAAAAAATTTAATAATGTTTTTCGTATCAATTTAATGGGAAACTTACGAAAACAAATTTGGTTTTGTACAAATTCGATAGAGAAGTGTTGCTAATGCAGCCACTCCCATTATCAAAGCGGCAGATAGGGCTATCTGTGAGGCTGTCACAAATATAACAGATTTAGAGCTGCTTAAACGAAATTTAATATTATAATTTAATTGATTAATTAATATAAAAATTAACAATTCTTAATTACTCGCAAATATATTTGTCATCTTCGTTGTAGCAAGGCTGACAATATCCATCAAAACATTCTAATAGTGTATTTGCACAGCAATTCGTACATCTGCTGCCTTCGCCTGGGCATGGATAGCAGTCTTCACCTTCATTATCATGCTGGAAATTTGGTCGACATATACATCGACTATATGTGGCGTCACAGTATTCATAATAGCCAGTGCATTCATAATCACTTGTACAGAATTGATTACGTATTTTATAGTGAATTATGTGGGTTAGATTTATTGAAGGAACCACTGCTGCAATAGGAAAATGTTAGGATGTTAGAAAAAAAAAAACAAATCTCTGATCCTTTGGTAAATATGTTTTCAAATCTTAACCTGTCTTTACTTCTTTATCTCTATCTTCACTTTCTACATAATCAAATAAATATCACAATGATTGGTTTTTGTGTTAAGATCACTTCCAGTAGGGTCTCCAAGTCATTATTATGAGCGACGGGTGTAATGACTTAGATAAAATCTGACTTCTGTATGACCACTGGAACTGATTGTGGAACGACTTGAAATTTTCACAGAATGACTCGAACAATGTCTCAAAATTAACTCTTAAGGCGTGTTTTAATAGCAGCTGATACGTACACAGACTTTATTATGTGTAGTTTTTATTCTCTCAGCAGTCAGCATTTTGAATGATAGATCGATCCGGCGGTATATTTGAACATTTTATTAGGAATCGATAATCAAACAAAAACATTTGCACCAACTTTTAAATTGGAAAACTTATACGAGTACATAACTTGCATCTGTGTATGTGTGTGTATGGCTATAGATAGGTACTTAGTACAAATAACGGCTCCTTATAAAGTTTATCTAAACAACTTTTTTATATGAACAGTACATTTTTAATTAAAATTAGTTATCTGTATAATAATTGTTATCGCCAATTTATTAAATCTGATTCAACCTTATTAAAGAACTGGGAGAAAGATAAGGAATTTTTGTTGTTGGTAACTTTACATTTTCTCTACAGCCTACAAAACCACAACTGCACAATTTACTTTCAGTTTGATAAAAAGAACAATAATAAATTAGCTAAGCTTTTTATTCTTTATGATGATTTAACACCATTTTATTATTATTTATTGTCGTGTTCCTGATTCCATATAGACCATAGAAAATAATATCTATAGTCTTTACTATCACACATTTAACTTCTTTCTCTTTTTCTTTTTTTCTTCTCGTTAACGATAGGTAAATTAGGTAAAATAATTCAATTCAATTCAAAGAGTTGGTGTCAGATCAAATGTGATAGCTGATCGCTTTACACTCCACGACAGCTCAAAACATTTTTAGCATTGAACAACATATTCAAAATTAAACCCTGATAAAGGTCTAGTACTCTAGTATGAGTATGATAATCTGCACACTACACCATATGTTACTTGAACGATATGTGTTTGTCGATTGTCGAATGATTGTCGACCTTTATAAGAGAATTAGAGCTTATCAATAGAATTAGATACTATAATTGATAGCTAAAATCCGATTGAAGTATGGTCATGTGTAGTATACATTTTTGAAAGTATGTTTGTAGGTACTTATTTTATCAATTTTACCACACCTCAACAAATTTCAATAATTTCAGGTATAGTACTTTGTTGAATCTCACATATTGAGATGTATTAAACTTCAACCAGAAATCACGAACAACTAGTCGTACCAGTAGTTTTCTTTTCGACAACGGCAATTCCCAACAGAAAACTGCTCGACATTTTTAGAATGTCGTTTCGGCGACAAAATCTTTAATTGTTGCCGTTCCCCATAACAACATTTCGAAATTCACAAATTGTGGATAGAAGGGATAACCAACTGTTTTGATGGTGGTGGCATTCGATCAGGTCAAACATGACCAATAACCCAAATGATCTGTATTGAAATTTTCATATCATGAATAAAATGTTCGAAACTTTGGCACTCAAACACGGGACATGTCGTATGATGGTCCAGAGTCCTAACAGTTAATCTACCCAATAATTCGATATTACGTTAATGGAAAAAATTTCTTATAAAACAACTACTGTCGATATATTCTAATAAAAAAATAAATCTGACTTGATCTGATTAACTGAGTCCTCCCTCGTTGTCTGTATGGTCTGACTATTGACAAAACTACTACAGAACTACAGACAACTACTAAGGTACTGTGCTAGTAAATTGGGACGACTATACTAATTCAAGATAATATTTCTTTTTATTGTCTACGAATACATTTTTATTGATACTAAATGTTTTATTGCACGTTCTTTTAATTGTTTTGATGGTAGCAAAGTAAATAATTAGAATTATCTACATTATTTACTTACTCTAAAAATATAAAATTGAATTTAATGATATTTGAGGTAAAAAAACGTATGTCGAAATATTAAATATATTTACATGAAAATTTTAAATAATCTCCCACTTTTTTTATATTTACTGTCACATTAAATGGCTGTCGAAATGTGGTCGATTTGTATAAAGTAAATTTACCAAAAAGCCTTCATATCTCAAATAATGACGTCAATATGTTGTCACCGTAAGAATATTATTTACATACACATTACATACATTAAATATCCATAGATGATGAAAGATTTCGTGTTTTATTGTTGGTGTATGGTATAAGACAATCGTCACTAAGGCGCTTTCCTTCTATATTCATCTTTGACTTATGAGAAATGTACTGTTAATGAATTATAGCAGGTGTTAGGGAGTCGATATATTCGATATCCTTGAGACAGGAACGGTCCAATTTTATTAAACTGTAGGCTTAATCGGCTGCTCAGTTGAGATCTCTGTAATCGATTCTTATTTTTGGTAATCTTTAAAATCTTTTTTTTTTCTTATGTTGAGAGTGAAAAACCATTAACTTCTTCACTTGTATTTTCGCAGTATAGTAGCATTTGATCATATTTTTTGAATCTTAGCATTCTGAAAGTAGTTCACCGAAAGTTTCAGATTGCGCGTAAAGATCGGATTTGGCTTCTTCTCTTGCAATTGCAAGAGGTACAGATCTACGGATATCCCATAGTGTTCTGGCATCCATTCTATTGCTTCTAAATCGATTGAGTAGACCTTTTTTTTTTTTGTATGGACGGAGCACGTCTGTTTGATCTATCGTGTAGTCTGCACAGAGGTTAGATTATACAAACTACAAGATCAGTTTTGAATCCAAATCAATAATAGATATGTGTATGTGGCAAAGGTGTTTGTCCCTGCTACTGGTCATAATTCTAAGAATCTGGTATTTATTTCGATGAGGACACGTAGATGATATTGCAAATGAATATTTTTCAATCATAACAGAATATTTATTAAATGATTTACTTATAAGAAGCATGTATGTAGGTAGGTATATAAACAGCTGTTACTGTGACAATAACAAATACAATTTTTTTTTTATTATTGCGGAACTTTTTTGAGAATGACTCAATAGCAACAATTAATTCCTACATCAATTTCTCCTACATTATCATTATCTTCGAATCATTCGTATACAGAAAGAAAATCATATTAAAATCCTATGTATAGATCTTCATGTATCTTGAAGTGATGTAAGTAAGTAGATTGTAGAACTGTAAAGAAAATTTACACCTATCTACATCACCTCCTATTATGTGATACTGACAATTGTGTAGAAAGTATACAGACATATGCATTTATATGTAGATGAGGTAATCAAAAGTAGTAAGTATATTTTTACCTGTTTCACTAGAACTACTACTACTTGTACTTGAACTTGTACTGCTGGTACTATCGCTATTTGTAATTGATTCACTATCCATTGCCTGTGCAACTGTTCCTATCACCAGACAAAGTTTTAATCCATTATAGACAATGCACTTAACACTTTTGGAAAACAACATATTGGTTTCGATAAAAAAAAGAATAAAAAACTTTGCCCGCGTAACAAATTTCAAAGTTAAAACCGAACAATTTTGCCTAGCCAATAATTAATTTCGTTTGTACCAAATGTGAAAAAACAATTCATATTAAATTGGTCTAATTATTAGGACTAAGATAAAGCTCTCCAGATATAGAGGTAGGTATGAATAGAACTTTTGCGCACCGTTTTGTTGTTTTGTTGTTTTTTTTTTACTTTTTCCTGTGCTTCGTTTTCGCGGTACCTACCTACGATGATCGGTGATAATACCGCGCACGTCAATATGGTGAATTTAATTGTTCGTTACTCGATAAACCTCTAATCTCTGTTATGTCGCTATCAGACTGTTGTTGTATTTGTGTATCTGTTAAAATTAAGGCATAAGTTTGTTATTTTTGTTTTTTTTTTATTTTGCTATACCTAAGGTGCGCGGCATATTATTGAGTTTATTTTATATCTATGTAGGTATGTACTAAACTAAACTAAGTTGATAAAGGTGATACACCTGATAACAAGCTATTACGATACAGCGCTACTGTGGCGTCCATAAAAATATTAACATGTTTGGAATTTTTTTTTCTCTAGGCATTCCGGTTTATAAAAATAGAGTCGTAGTGGTCAATGTCAGCGTATATGAGCTTCAAAGCGGTTGAGCTATTTGTACGATTTGGTTGAGGTAAGTAATTTATGTGTGTGTATACGTTACGGTCAGAGGTTGTGTCAAAAGCCTGAGACTGTCTCAATTTTATATTAGAGCTGAAGCTCGCAGAGTAATTAACGAACATTAAACTGGAAAAGTTTTCTGGTCATACTGATAAATTTGGGAAAATTTACTATATGTAAATGTAAATGTAAACTAAGTACTTCTATTTGATTTACATATTTTTAATAGAAGTAACCCTCGAGATACACGGTTAGTTGATTTCGTGTAAGTCGAGACTAAGAATTAATGGAAATAATTTTATCTCAAATCATAGGAACAGTCTAAATTACTTTGAAATGCATGTCCGATAAGTCTTTTTAATTTATCAAGGTTATCGGGAATGTTATTCTCAGCCAAAAAATGTTCTTGTTCTTTAAATCTCATTCTGATCGATATTTGATAATACGAAAAACATTTTATTTTATTTTTATTCTTAATTCATAATTCTCCCCTTTATTTTCGGTGTTCGGTTATTGTCAACAAATTTAATTTTGAAAAAATAGCGGAAATATGAGAAATTATTTAATGTTACTGGTTTAAAAGTGGATCTTTCTCAGAGAATGTTGTAGAAAAACCAGTAAAGAAGAAAAAATTGGCTACGCCGATTATAATATACCCGTATGAGTACTTGTTTATTATTTCCA